>BGPR01014741.1:0-38425 GCA_013235015.1 Araneus ventricosus
GAGATAAGTTTAGTTTTGAAAGTTGTAGCCTGATACTAAAGATGGCGCTGCAGGTTGTAATAGCTATCTGCATCCGATAAGAAATCTATAAACTGTCCTGGCAAGCACGAAAAATGCCTAATTTGAATCGATTGTGATGTGATTGCAACGATATTTGCAAATGACAGTTTATATTTTCTCGAAATCGAACTGCGGATTACAACGTACAGCCACCTGTCGACAAAACATTTATAACTAATTTGAAACTTTGTATCAGATTTTCGACTACAGACTAAGCATATCACTGGTTTCCTCTTCTCGACTCGCTGCCGAGTTATTTAATTAAAATGAGGGTCTGTTGACACCCGTATAGGTTAATAAGTTTCATATGACATGAAAAATTGTTCAAATCGGTCCAGTGGTTGGGGCTTCTGGACCGGTTTCTTGGTTTTGCCAATTATTTTAAACATATGATTATTTGTAAATTGAATTGATTGTTAAAACCACATTATGAGGTCTAGGTGTTTATTATATTTATGAAATTATTAAGAGATAGAATTAGAGGTGATAAAATAGCTTATCATGGACGATTCAAAATTGATGAATTGTCAATATTTGGTGGTAAGTATGCTTCCCAAATATGATGCATTTCGTGTGTAACTTTGCTTTATATCGAAAAGTATCGAGTATGTTTCTGGATTAGTAGTTCTTATAAAACCATATACCAAATTAGTTTGTTGCGCCTTTTAGTTATCGTGTTACTATACTCACGGACGGTCAGACACAGACAGACTTCCTTTTTAAGCTGGACATTTACGGTTGGACCGTTCCACATCATTTGGAGCGCGTCTCACCAGAAAGTTCCAGTTTTCAGCCCATCAATTTAGGTGGGTCATTCATCTCCGGCTTTCAAAACGGGACCCCCCTCCCCGCTTTACCGAGAGAGCTTCACTCCCCCTCCCCCATTTTGTGGTTTTCTATTTTGTCAGAGAGGCTCGTTTTCCCTTTCCCACGATTGTATTTCGGTTTTATGGCCTACTGCGCCGAATGGGAACCGGACCGGACGAAAAAAATCCATACATTTCTAACCCATGGCATCAATTCTCATCTGATTTTGGTATTGAAGACGGGTTTTGGAACAACGGGCTTCAAATGGTGTGGAACGGAGCGCTCGTGAATGTCCAACTTTAGGGATTTCGTCCAAAATAAAATAGAAATCTAGTATTTTAGTGTAGCAACCACATATCAAATTTCATTTGCCTAGCTCTTTTGATTTTTTAGTTATCTTATTCACAGACCGACAGGTGCGCATACTTCCAAAATTGGGGGGGGGGGGGGCCTCTTTTTTCGAACTCAGGGGTTCCTAAAACGTGAAATTCTTCAGTCAGATATTTTGACAATTTCAGTACCTTCTCTGTATGTACTTCATATACGAGACAGTAAATAGTTAGCTCGCAGTAAACATTTATTGGGGAAACTATAACTCTTTCGTTTTATTTAAAATGCATCACTGTAAGTGAATATACAGAAATATTACAAATATTTTCAAACGCTACAATATTTCAAATGATGGTTGGTTTGGGTTTATTTCAAATGATAAACAGGGGAAAAAATAATCGCCCAACGTGGGGCTCGAACCCACGACCCCGAGATTAAGAGTCTCGTGCTCTACCGACTGAGCTAGCCGGGCTTACAAAAAGGCAGATAAAATTTATTTCATTAGCCGTAATTTTAAAAGCTTTTATCTACCCGGCATCTGCAAGTTCTCACAGTTCAATCTTTCCCTCGTAATCCACTGAAATTAGAGCACTTGAACTCCAATTCTTATCACGTACCCTAAAAAGAGTAATCAAAATTTTCATAATGATCTTTTATTACTGTAATCCATTAATAGTTCTTTTCAGCTAAAGCCACTTTCAAATATTATTACGGGAAATATTTATTAGATGAAGTTTTGCGAAATAATTTGATTTGTCTGGTTTCCAGAATATTATTATGAACTACAAAATCACCCGTCATGGTATGACGGGTACAAATTGCCTCTTCATTCGAGAGATTTCCCGTCAAATTTGACGTGTTTAAGTAGATATATATGCGAGAAAAATGTTTAACATTGATTGAAAACAAATAAAATAAAAATATGTTTTATGACAGGAAATATATTTTTATTTACATATTTCTTTATTCAAACTATATTACACGCATGATATACCACTGACGTAAGTTACTACTTTCTATTAAAAAACGGAAATTAATTTGAAATATATGATTAATATAATTTAAAATTTCTCGGGAACTATTGATCATAGCGAGATAAATTTTGTATCAATCGATAGAAAATTTTATTTCACTATTTTAGAGCTATTAAATTTGAAATTAGAACGACAATTACTCTTTTAAATTTAAAATTACTGAAATTTAGGTTCTTTAACAATGAAATAATGCTGTTTAACGTCTTGCAGTGCTATGGCGCGAGTTTTATTGTTGGTGACGTCAGAGCGTTACCGAGAGACAGGTCTGGGCTATTATATGAGTAATTTTCTTGAGTAAATTTGTATTGCACGAACGGATATTTTTTTCAGTTTAGTACTCGCTTCACTTTTACTTTCTCCTCCACGAAGTATACAAAGATGAGAATTGTAATCGCCAAATATTCGACCTTGAGATCATGACGAATATCCACGTTTTAGACCTCCTTCAGTCTGAGAAGAAAAAAAAACATTATTGGAATTATGAATGTGAACCCCATCGGGGGACACCGTGAGTTCGCGGAGGAGAGGCTGCCTTATAAGTAAGCAGGCTCTCGTCAACCCGATGGCACAATAATGGTGGTGTGGCTCTTTGGGCCCACTTCCGATGACGGGTCGTACCCCGGTAAAATGGGGGGTTGCTGCATGAGCTGCTCGTAATGGGGGCTATTATGTAGGAACGACAGTGCCTGACTATCTGTTGCGGCCAGTCTTTCAGTTGTTTTCCCGGATGCTTAGGCAGGGCGGGGTGATGTTCCTTTGGTCTTATGAATGTGAACACGATAGCCGGAAAATGGAACGAGCTTGACAAGTGAAATTTCGTATATGGTCTTTGAACCAAAATTGTATATCTCAATCAAATTTTGGAAACTATTCATCAACAGGAAGTCTGTCAGTCCGTGTGAGGCGAATACGATAACCCAAAAACGAAATAAACTAGATCGGTGAATTTTAGTTTATGATCTTTACACCCAAATTATAAATCTGAGTCAACGAGAAGAAGGCTAAAAGCAAAAACTATTCTCATTAGACGACGTAACTAAACAGAAAAACAAAGGGGAAAGTTGTCGAAGATGGCCCGGAGCCTAGATTGGCGGTATCATAACTTAAATCCTTTTTAATATTTGATCCATAACATAGGCAAATTAAGTTGGAACGATGCAAATGAAAACTATGAAGCCATTTTTAAGAGAAAGTGGTACGTGGTTACACTTAGAAGACAAATGTTTAGATTTGGATGACATCACATATTTTAACAGAAGACAAATAATCTTTACGCTATTTTAAAGTAAGTAGCTAAACGAATTTTTATATCATTGAGAGGAAGCTCTTTTGGCTGCAATTTACTGCAATAATTTTATTAAAATAATTTAAAGATAATGTTAGTGGATTTTGTTGTTGTTGTCTAAAAGATGAACCACAAACAGTTACTTAAATTGGATTGCGTAAATCAATGGGGCTGTCACCCCATATCCCAGAAAGCAGTTAGAATCACTAATGGTCCTCATAAATTGGAAATGAAAGAAACCAAAGCAAAAAAAGGCAGCAAAAGGACATTAAAGACATTAAATATTGATTCAAAAAGAACAAAAACCAAGGCTTTATATCATACATGAGGGCACAAAGGAAGAAGAAGAGATGAAACAGTTCATAAATTGTTATACTTGGGTTCATACATTGTGTGCTGGTGTGAATTTCAGAATCGAAGAGTGTTTTTGTTTTAATTGCACTTTTAAAAAATTGGTGCACTAATTTGGGTAGGCCGCGAAGATAAAATATTTTTTTTACGAGATCGAGTCTCAATTTTTATTTATGCTGTTGATTCTTATTCTGAGTTTAAGGAATGGATGTTCTGTAAATAATTATGTTTCACTTAAAGTAACCAGATTATCTGAGGTTCTATCTTGAGCGTTCTAAACATTATGTTTGGAGGAGGCAGCGCCGACCTTTGAATTTTGAGATACTGAGTATAGATGTGGAGTGAGGCTCCTAGTAAATAAAAAAGTTTTTTTTTTATCTTTTGGTGAGTGATATTTTTAATGAAGAAGAAAAAACCAGGATATCAGTGTATGAATCATCTTTCCTGTTAGAGAAAGTTTATTTTTGTTACTCTAAACAAGCAAAAACTCTTGAAAGTATACAAAAATGAATGTGCCCAGTGTTATTCGCAGTTGGAACTTATCAAACGACTAAAATAAACAACGCATCATTTTCCTTGTTGAAATCTGTGGTTATAATAGCATTACATAAGCAACTACAATTTATTACTATTTCGTAAATTTGAGTGGGAGGGGGACTTGAGAATACAAGAAATAAAGTAGAACTTCGGGAATGCGAACCCCAGGAATCCGAAATGTCGGATAATTCGAACATCTTTTGTTTTAATTTTCTGAATTTTTTTTATTTACCTTCCAGCGGGAGCGCGTATGCAGGAGATACTAATATCGTGCATCGTATTACATATTTATATCGTATGTTTTACAAAAATAAATGCAACTTTTATTTATGTAATCTGATTTATAAGCTTTATACTAAACAAAGATCATATGAATAAAAATTTTACTTAAATTTATAAAAGTACGCGATATAAGTATGTAATTCCATGCACAAAATAAGTATCTCCTGCACACGCGCGCCTGCTGGAAGGTTAGAAAATGAAGGGAAAATGACAATTACGAATCAAAACAATGCTAATGTTTACTCCTAATTTAAAAGAAACATTTGAATTGGTATTTAAGAAAGAATACAGCACCTTATTTAGTAGAAACAAAATCGGTCATCTTCTTTTGACGTTAAACCTGCTTGACGATGTAAATTGCTGAAAGCTCTTTCCGTACTCTTTCACAGAGTACCCAACCTCTACTGCATTTCGTATATATCAAGAGTATTTGACCGAATTTTCCGGATAATCCGATCTTCCCGGGATCTGAACAGAGGTCAGTCCCAATTAGTTCGTATTCCCGAGGTTCTACTGCAAATATTCTAAATTTCATAACAGTTTCTGATCTTTCTTCTGAAACAGTTTCTGATCTTTCTTATGAAACAGTTTCTGATCTTCCTTCTGAAACAGTTTCTTTTTTTTACAGTTTCTGATTGCGTTTATTCTAAAGACAAGATTTTATTCATTGTCAAATCTATTAATAATCTAATCATTCGCTTTCTAAAAACAATAATTGACAGAACTATTGCAATGGTAACCTTCACTCGGGCGCAATATTTGAAGCCACTCTAAAGAGACAACTTAATCTGTTTTAGTGGGATTAGCATCCCTACACAAGACCTATTTATAATAAAACACAGGAAAAGTGCTTATAAGTGGTAGCGCGCGATGGAATGTTAAATACATCAATTTCAAAGAAAGCAAAAACGAATATTTCAGAAACAAACAATTTGTTCATAGAGAGCAGTCTGTTCCACGTAGAAATAAGAGTGGATTCTATGTTTTCCTATTTATACTCTCTAGTATACAAAGTAGACATTATTGTTATCTTCAAAAAATTCCTCGGTAGTGGCGTAGCTGAAACTGTGAAATTGCAAAACGACACCTTTCCTTTGTAAGTTACATAGGGCACATAAATCTCAAAATAAAAATAATAAATTCCAGGAAAAAACACTTTATTATAACGCAATTAGTCGTTTGACGCTCCCGATCTCCGCAGATAACTGCGAAATCTCCAACACAAGTCTTCTTTTCAAATATGGTCAATTTACCGACATATGGCGAAAAATAAGAATTAATTTCATTAGTTATATTTTATTTTATATGTACACAATGAATGAGCTAGTCCTGTTGCTCTTCTTAGTTATAAAGTTGTTTTTCTGCGTGTCTGATTTTGCCGCCCCTTACAAAGTGCCGCCCGGGGAGGACCCCCCCCCCTAGCTACGCCGTTATTCCTTGATATTTTGATTCATCTTTGCGTTTTAAACCTCCCGAGTTCGAAAACACCATTTGGAAAACCATGCCTATCTGGTCATCTGTCTGTAAACACCGTAACTCAAAAACGGACGAAATTTAGAATGTGGTCTTAACACCAAAATTGCAGATAATGTATGAAAAATTTCGGACGAAATCCGTCAAAAAAGGAGTCTGTCTGTCTTCCGTTCTGAAGCGTGTCAACACGATGACTCAGAAACGCATTGAACTAGATATATAAAATTTGGCATATAGTCTTTTCACCAAAATTGAAAATCTGTATCAGATTTTGGACTGCGTCCATCGAAGAGCTGACTGTCTGTTGGTCTGTCTTTTTGCGTAGAAGTGAACACGATAGCTCAGAAACACAAACATTCGTTCACTTGTAGTAGACGATCCTTGCACCAAAACTATAGATCTATATCAAATTTTGGAACAAATCGTTCAAAGGGAAGAGGTGTTGTTCCAAATGCATTCTCGACTCTCTTCACTATACGACGAAGCTGAGCCGCAGAGCCGGCCTGAACAAAAGCGGCTCTCAGTGAAAAGTTGACTTGCGGGGCCTTGAAAAAAATTTCGAGCAGCAAAATAATGTATTGCTTTTTGCTATTTATTATTAGATTGCACAATTTGGTCTAGCAAGGAATAAAAAATACATAAAAATAATAAATAATTAAATTATCTTTATAAAGTCAATGCTTTCACTACACGAATTACCGTTAATAAATCAAATAGCAAAAATAATTGCATCATAAAGAAAATTTGGTGTCCAACTTTACTAAAATAAGCTCGCAGTATGTCATTTTGGTTTCGTTTTCTTGCATGTTTTATAATAAATTCGTTGATAATATCATAAAGATTTGGTTTTTTTTTTTGGTTAATACGGATTCGATAGTAAAATGCCTAAGCAGATCAATTGTTCATCACTAATGCTAGATCTCAAATATTTTTTTATTATTATTTTTAATCTCGAGAAAGATCATTCTGTAGATACCACGGTTATTGGTAGGGTCAATATAATTTTAGAACAGAAGCAAAATTTGAATACAATTCAAATAAATTATTCTTAAATAAATATTGTAAATATTATCGATATTGTTGCCTGGAAGATAAAACTTGATGCCAAATTTTGATTTCGTTAAATAAATCAATGTAATTCATTTTCGTTTTTTCGCCATCTGTCAACGGCGCGGTTGTTGGAAGCTGTTGAAATAACAAACATACGATAGATACGCTTTCTTTATTGAAAGTCATAATGATAATAAGTATAACGTTCAGTAGAACAGTTTGTCTACGAAAACATAAAGTTTAAACACAACTACTCGAGTTAACTGATTCATAACTTACTAAACATCACAGTAGACGAGTAGAGAGCATCTTATTACACTTAACACATCATGCTGCATCGGCATCACAAAATAAAAGAAGCTTGAGAGAGTGTCAGAGAGATACAGTAGAACCAAGTAGACCTTATATATCTTTTGTAACGTCATAGGCAGCTGACATAGGAATTCGGAATAATCAACTGTTGCCAACAGCGGTGCCTTGTGCGCTCGCACCGTTCGAAACCTTCTCGGACCGGCCTTGCTAAGCAGAAAGTTCACCACACCGTGGAAGTCGGAAAGTATACCATAAACGAGCTACCCCTGTCCTGCCTAGGCATGCGGAGCTTTTGAGTAACCGGCGATACGACAGCAGTCGGGAACTAAGGTCAGAGTCCTAGAAGACATCACAGGCCACGGCCCAATCCCTCCCGTAGGAGGTACGCCCCGCCATAGGAGTGGAGGTAATTCGACCCCACACCATTACTATACCCCCAGGTGAAACGAGACCCCGCTTACTCATCCGGCGGCTTCTCATCCACGAGTTCGTGGATGCCGCCCCGCCGCGGCCAGTTGGAAAGTATACGGGAAAGTCGAAGGGAGAACTGTCACGCTGGTTATCTTGGTAAAGATATTTTTCAACAAGCGGTGGGTTTCTGCTTTCTCTTCTAACAACACAATTTATTTGTTTAAAGCAGGGTTCCTTAGAATTTTACTATTCGCGATTCCATGACAACTTTAAATATTTAATCGCTCATCCCTCTTCTACAAATAAAACTTTCACCATTTCAGATGCTTCTGTAAGTAGAAAATAGAAAGGGGTAATGAAGCTTTAATCAATAATAAGCAAAAATAATTTTATATAATTAAATATTACTTATTCATTCATGCATCTAGTGAAACCGTAAGCGAACTGTTTGCTGAAAATAACTGCTTTAAAAAACCGTTACGAATAAAGACTGAATGAAGTGGTCGGAGTTTCCGTTACTTTCTAAGAACGTAAACTAGCAGTTCTTGGAAAATAACTTGAAAAAAAACAGAGTTTGTTATTTCCCAGTCGTTTCTTAAAAAGTATTCTCAGTACTGTTCGTTTACACGATGATTCAGATTTTGTTATCGTTACGTTTTTAGAAATTTTTACTTTTCATGATAAGAGCATAGAGTGGGAGCTTGAGTGATAAAAACATGAGATGCTGATAAGGATAAGCTGCCGGTTTGTTTGCTAGTTTTATTCTACACGTAATAAATTATCTCACTGGAACGTTTACGTTAGAGATTTTACCAAAAATTGGTAAAGACGAGCAAAACAAATCACGTCTTTTTTCTCCTTCTTTCCTTATTTTTTCCATTCGAATTAGGAAATTGTCTTAAGCATTGGTAATGCCAGTTTGAAGCTTTATAAAACTGTCAATAAATGATAAAATTTTAAAAACTGGCAGTTTGCTATTACTAATGCAACGCTGACTTACTAGTTTCCAGAACGAGCAGTTAAATACTGCCGAAATCAGAATTAATGAAAATATTAAGAATATATGTATTAAATGCATCTTCATATTAACATTTCAAATTATTAAGATTTTAACGGCATTGATGCAATTGTATTAACAGTGTTAATATTTCAATACATATCAACACAAAATCTGATAAAAAGCAACTTACCTCAACCTACCGTAACCTAAACTCGCACTTTGCTCAGAAAGCTTAAAACTTTCAGATTGGAATTAGAGATAAAGTTTAAAAAAAAAAAAAAAAAAACGTGAAAAATATTTTGGAACTTTTCAGCAATAAAATTAGTAAAGAACAATAATGCTATAAATGACTGCCAAATGCAGTTGTGTATCCTTTATGGAGCTACATGAGCGTAGACCAATATCTTATCGCGGAAAGATTCCCTGAAAACAGATCAATTGCCGGACCCTTGCTTTATTTTTAGATGGTTTTATGGAAGTGGAAGGAAACTAGAGGAATTCGTTGTTATCTCGAAGAGAGGGCTTCAAAAATAGTTGAAAACAAGAGAAATGTCTATACAGCATATCATTTAATACCACGTAAGTCAAACAATTCTTTATTCGATTATCTGGCTGGGAAATCAAATCCCTCACAGAAATGGACGCATATGAGAAAATATAAGTGAAACTTTCTTCCGCATGAAGAGCTGAAATTTAACAAATGAGTTTCACGATTTCGAAGTCTGTATGTAATGTGTTTTTCGTGGAAAACTTTCAAGGGTAGCAACTTGGAAGACAAAAGAGGTTATCCTGTCTTTCGTCCTCTTTGAAATTTCAAAAAATTAAGATCGGCAGTGTTGCTTGTTAAGCGACGATTCTACCAACTGGCCAGAGAAGCAATTAATCGAAAACGACCTGAGTTGTGGCAAAATAACTCATGAGTTTTTCATCACGATAATGCACCATATTATCGTGATTTTATTATTTCTGAATTGTAGACAAAAATGTTTAACAGTACAGCTCCACAAATTCTATATTCGCCTAGTATATCACGATGTGAGCTTTTTTTTCTTATTTCGACGGTTGAAAATGCATATTCGTGGTATCCGTTTTGAATTTATTGATGCTATAAAGAAAACGCGCTATGGGGGAAAAAATCGCATATTTTCCAAAACTTTCAAAAGAAATTTTCAGTTCTGAATTTCATATGAAAACCTTATAGACAGCAGGTAAAAAAATATTTTAAAAGAGATTGGTTCTGTTTATTTGCATTTTCCTTATAGTATCAGTGCGGAAATCATATTTTCTTTCTTAAGTCGATGACGATAAGGATTTTTTACTGCTCGTTTTCAACATCTGGTTCTGCATGGTGTTCTTAAATACGGAATTTTTAGAGTTCAAGATAGTTTCTAATCAAAACACTTTTCGACAGATTTCGTCCAGAAAAGCAATTTATTTTACACAAATTCTGGAACAGACAATATTAACAATAAAGCTTTGAAATCAATAGTATAATCTCGCATTTCTAGATAACATTTTTCGCAACTGCTCGATGTTCCCTCCCATGTCATGCAAAGTTAGCAGGCCAAAGGTTGTTAAGATATGTCTAATTATTAACGAATTTTTGTCCAGAAGTAGGAGAACCTGCTTCCCAATAGCCTTTCAGCATTAATAAAAGAACTATTACAACCGTAGTAGTCAGGAACAAACTGTTCATAATTTTACACTGGGATAAACTCTTGATATTATCGCGCCTTCAGATACTATCGATAGTTCATTCAATTTATCTAAAAATTATCGATAGTCAAGCTATTCAAACCATGCTGTTCAACAAACTATGCTATTTCAAACATTAGGAAATTCAATGACTCATTACGAATATCTACCGACTTTTGTTTGCTCATAAACAGATTAAACAAATCATGTCGTTTTTCCAGTAAATAAAACTTATGATACAGAGCCTGGTTGTTCACAAAACAATTTCAGATTTTAATGCAATTTTCTAACTACTCATTTGATTCCAATATTTTCGTCTTCCATGAATATAAAACTTGATTTTGAATATAATTAAACAATGTATTAATTAATTATGGTCGAAATTAATGCATACATTAACCGTATTAAAATTAATTATACCTGATTTTAATGCGGTATGTTTATATTGCTTGTACTGAGACGAATCATATAATTTATTGAATATATTATTATTGAATACTAGCCGCCTTCAGCGACCAGCTGTTCGCCCGTAATATTAATTGTCAGTAGTTACTCATGCAACTTGGAGAAATAAATTAGCAAACTAGCGGTTGAGGAGACTGAGGGACTCTCCCAAAGTTTTATTTTGCGATATATCTAGAAAATAGAGGTTGGTGGGTGGCGGGCGACTATTGATGACATATGTAGACGTCATAAACTTTCATATGAAATAAAAATTGTCGAAATCGGTCCAGTGGTTTATGCTGCTGGAATCTGTCGAGGTTTTTCCCTATAGAGAATCTACTGTGAAGTAGTGTTTTTTCGATTTATTTCCGAAATGGAAGGTGGTGGGTGGTGCATGCAACCATTGATGACATATTTAGACATAAGCTTTCATATGAAATAAAAATTATCGAAATCGGTCTTGTGGTTGGGGCTGAGGGATTGATCCTCTGACTGGTTCTGTCAATTATTTTAAATATATAGATATATATCATCTTGATTCAAATCCTCAGCTTGGATGCAGTATGCGAAAGAATGAGTATGGCATGAAAAAGTTTTCTGTTTTCTTTGTATTTTTTTTATCTAATTTTATGTTAAAGAAATTTCTTCATTGGAAGTATCTGTACAGAAGAAATGTCGATTATGTATGCGTTAACTTCGGTCTCATTTTTTGAGATGAAAGATAATAAGTTGTCTTGAGAAAAGTTCCCTAATAAGTTTCCTTGCTTGTGCTAAATCAATTACACAGAAAGATTTCCTCAAAAAAAAATTAAAAAATATCTTTCTTAATTATCTAGCTTGAAAAATGTCTCTAATTTATACTGGATACGAATGAAATGTCCCAAATTTTACTCACTTTTCCCGTTGTTAACGTGCGGAAAAAGTGATGTCTCCCAACCCAACCGGGGGTACCAGAATAGACCCGTAAAACTTATAATATATATATATTTAAAAGGTAGCTTTATTTTATTTTAATTTTTAGATTAATATATGTATATAAAAATACAACACAAGTTTTGACTATTTAAAATATATATATATATGTAATAATTTAACACTTTTCTAATTTTAAAAAACGCCACTCAAAATTTAATTCGTAAAATTATTTCTACTTAAGTTCTAACACAGAATTAACTGTCACTTTACCGGGCTGAAATCCAGTTTCAACCGCTCTCTAACGAACGGGAGTTCCCCTCTTTTCCGATAATACTTAATCTCGCTGCGATGGTGCAACTTCCTCTTTTTAAAATCATGTAACCTTCGTACCAGACATCTGTTTTGGCGTGGCTTGTTTTCTTCGTCGCCGGTGACCGCGCTTTGCGTCTATTTATGCTTTAACAATGGCTTGATATTTTCCGAATTATTTAAAATTACCTGAAATCTATCGATTAAAGCATGATTAATAAAATAAACTCATCTTCATTCGTCAAAGACTGCCTCTTCATTGGATTAACCAACACTAGTTGAAATGATGTTTCATATATATACAAATGTTTCATATTTAAATATTGAAAAAACCATCTATTAATAATTTTGCTTCTTAACTTCTTGTACGTATAGAATGCATACAAAATGGTCACCCTGTTTTAGTGAATAATAGAATCGAATATCGAAACTTCTTTGATTAATTCCTATTAATTTCCGTTCACAGTAGGCTCGTCCTATCAGTATGTCAATGGTGAAATGATTAGACGTCCCAGATTACGTCTGAATATCCCAGATGTTCGATGTTGACCTCGGTTTGATTTCCCTCATTAGGCGGGAATGCCTTGGATTTTCACTATTCGTCTCGGCTTAACCCTTACCTCCGTACGTACACATGCACAAACTTTCCAATATCAAGAACGTTCTGGTTATCATTAGGATAGTTAGCTTACTTTAATTAGCTGACTAAAATTGCTTTAATTTCTCCACATGTTGTTGAAATTTTTAAAGGATAACCACACCAAATATCCGACAATTTTTGGTTTATGTGGCTTCGTTTTCAAATCATTTTTTAAATTTTTTGACTGATCTATAACATATATTATATGTTAAAATATATAAAAGATATAACTCTTAGTAAAAAGACATAAGAAATAATAGTACAATCCAAGACAAATTCAGTTTCTGGTAACTTTTTTATATCATTAAACTTTAAATTACAGTTATTAGGAGCCAATTTCCTCCTTTTAACTTTCTCTGCTGCAATCGCTGAAAAATTATACCTCGAAATTTTGATAAATTTCCAAGTTTCAGATCTACCCGAATCCAAGAAAATCATTTTTGGAGTCATGACTTTCTATTCGTGCGCACATGAGCACGATATCTCAAAAACATAATAAGCTGTAAGGAAGAAATTTTGGATATAGTTTTATCATTAGAATTGTACATTTGTATAAAATTTTAGATCAAATCCGTCATAGGGTTGACTGTCTGTTGTTCTGTCTATTCATATGTATGTGAACGCGTTAACTCAAAAGCGCAACAAACTAGATACAGGAGTGGCGTTAGAGTCCACTCGACGGGGGGGGGGGCACGGTCTCCCCAACAGAAGGGGAACGACCTGCTGTACAAGGGGAGAGGCGTAATAATGACCCTCTTAAATTTTCGCCAGATCTTTATTTATCTACTAGTTGAATTGCTCGTTGCGTGAACTGGGTACAGAAATTTGTCCCGACGGGCAGTACCCCAACAGGCCTGGCCCTCCGGATTCCCCACTGTTCCCACCCCTGGCTAGATAGAAGAAATTTCGTATATAGTCTAGACACTAAAATTGTAGATCAATATCAAATTTTGGACTTAAATGATCAAAGGGAATTGGTCCAAAATGCATACTCCATTTTCTGCACTATATTACGAAGCTAAACACAAAACGTGCCATATTGTGGAAGTATACAATAAATTCGAGGAAGAGAACACTCCTGCTCAACACAAGAATAAACATCCTTATAATGAATATATAGTTATTGAAAAGCGTACAATAGTGTCAAAATAATCAAGGCTTATTTCACCGATCAAATTTAAACATAAGATAAATATTTCGTAAAAACAAGCAATGAGTTGAGCATTTCTTTTGTTTTCATTCCATAAAGTCTAGTTCAAAGAAAATAAAGATAAAATGAAAGATAAGAAGTCCAGATATAGCAATCAAGTGATGATAAATTTGTCAAACTAAAACTTTGCTGTAAAAGTTTTATAAATTTATCATGTAAATACAATGAACTCATTCTTTTATCGTAAAACTATGCATGGCCATCCTTTTCGAACTTTAGTCATACATAAATTTCAATTTTTTCCAAAAAGTTCCATTCAGTTTTCAAGTCAAATCAGTTCAACCGAAAAAAATGAGTTAAATCTATATTTAATAGATTTAATAAAAGGCGAGAGAGCTTGCCCGTAGATTGTCTTGAAAATTCTTCCGCATAACTTTGTTACTGATAATGCATTCAAAAATGATTTTGCGCTTGTATTGCTAAAGTGAACTTTTTCAATTAACAACAAAAAAATTCTGAAAATTCCCCAAAATTACCCTTTCTACTGATGGTTTGTTTCATAATTCTGCACTTTTGATGTTTTCAAGCTCTGATTTCAAAATTTACTATCCGAAGAAAAGGATTTTTTTCCCATCTCGAAATCCAAAAAATTATATTTTGTCATTTTGATTACTGTCTGATATTTCTCTGATTTTCACATTTTTACTCTCTGGCACACGAAGTGTAGCAAAGAGAATATATTGCAACCGTCAAAAAATTCAACCTCGAGGATTTGATGATTTCTACATTTCAGGCCTCCCTTAATCGAAGAATACATTTTTGAATTACGCCTGTCTGTCTGCCTGCAAATATGATAACTCAAAAGCGGAACAGGCTGGAGGAATGAAATCTGGTACGTGGTCTTCACACCTAAACTGTAGATCTGTATCAAAGTTTAGACGAAATCCATCAGCGGAAAGTCTATCTGTCTCTCCGCCCGTGTGTACGTGAACGTGGTAACTGAAAAACGCAACGAGCTAGATGAATGCTATCACCAGAATTTCAGGAGTGTATCAAATTATAAGCCACATCCGGCGACTGGTTGACTCTCTATCCGCCTATCTCTTCATTTATTTAAAAACACGATAACTCAAAAAGGAAACAAGCTGGATGGATGAAATTTGACATGTAGTCTTGGCAGTGGAGAATCCAGGGGTGCTATGGGGCTGCAGCCCCCCCAAAAAAGCTAAACCAGAATTCTTGATTATTTTTAAAATACCTACATCTGTTTGTTCTTTATCTCCTTTTAAAAAAAACAACGTGGCATTGTGTTAACATTGATTAATAAACAAAATTTACTAATTCCTATGTCTACAAAATCATCGTCAGGTCTTTAAAATTTCACTTAGATTTTTTTTCAGTTTGCTTAAGCACCTGATATATGATTTTTGTGATATTCTCGAATCTGCAATGCTATACGGTGCTATCGATTTTCAAAATGTCATGTATTCTGCTGGATACTGATTCTTCGGCATTGTTAGAAATGAAGAACACTAATTATAGATATTCTCACAGAAAGGGGGAAATTTTTCGAAGTTGAAAATGTAAAGTAGTAGGATGATTGTGAGAAACTTTTCTGAGAAATGTACTTTCATTCGATCCTACTACTTTCTATTTCTATCAAATAGAAGAAGCCATCTTTTCAAACGTCTATAAATTACTCGAAGCATTTATAATTTTTAGATATAACTATTAATTATGTCTGATTTTGTGGTTGCAAACATAAGTGTATTATGAATATAAAATTTTGTTAGAATATTTCATACACTCATGCAATAAATTTGATATCTAGAGCTCACTTTGTATGAAGACTTTATTGATACAAAATCAAAAAGAAAAAAGTTCAAACTATTTTAATAAAAATCCCACTATTAAAATACTTTCGAAGTAAAGGTCTCCAGAAAATTCTAGTGTCTTTATAGATACCATTACATCTAAGGGCCTAAAAGATAAGCTGCAAGTTTTAGTTTAGTATTGTTATATATAAGTCTAGTTTGGCAGCAACACGAGGGCCAATGTCCGCCCCAGACCCGCTTACACGGCGATTCTTGGATGGAATCTGATCTCGGACATGGAACCCTCCTGCCCCGAAGTCGAGACCTTATCAACAGGCCACCGTGGCCCTTGCTAGAACGTCTCTTTTATAGAAATTATTTCATGAAACGGAGTTAAACATATACACACATAATATATAATGTGGCCAACTTTTTTTCAGTGAAAAGGAGGGCATAAATAAATAGAAGAAAAAAATATCGTTAAAAAAACATTTTGTTTATTGCTACAATAATACAGAATACACTACAATATTATAAATGCATAATAAAAATATTTGTAGCATTTTTAATTTGTATTATTTTAGTTGTATTTATGCTTACAAGCCTAATAATTATTATTTAAATTAATACTTTTCCATAGAATGAATATTTTTTGCCAATGTATCATCTTCTAACAATATATTGGAAATATCTAAACAAGAAATATCCTTCATATGGAATTTTATGGTTAGAGCTTCAGCTAGAGTGTCAATGTACAATCTCGATTTCTCACATGTCCAAAAATACTTAGCAATTGGAAATACCCTTTTAACTGCTGAATTAGTTCCAGGGCATTACAACAACAACAGAACACGAATAACTAAATTTTCGCATGAAATATGTTCATTTTTGAAATGGCTGAATATTTCAATCCATCTTTCATCAATTTCATTGTGTTTATTTTCCCATTGCATTAATTTTTCAGAATTTAAATATATATATTCAGTCTTCTAATTTCAAATATCAAAACGGAGGACATGTAGGAGGATACTTTACGAGGGAGGACAGATAATGCGTTTCTATTTTTGCCGAACTGGTGAAAATTAGGGAAATCCCCTCATTTTTGCCAGCTCAGTAGGAAAGAAACGCATTTACACAACTGATAAGTTGAAATAAAAGTGCTTATATCTTTGAATTAAAGTAGGATTGCTTTTATGTTTGAAATTAAATGGCGTGAAAAAAATTGTTTGAAAGACATGGATAGATTGAATTTATCACATACATATTTGAACAGCGATTTAACTTAAGGTAAAACTTACAATTTTAAGTTGACAACTTATTTTTAATGACGACTCAATAACTGATATTACAATACTTTTAGATAGAAACTTATTCCAACATTAAAAAAAAAATATTTGAAGGTTTTGGTCAAAATTTTTGAAGAAAAAAAGCGATGCATCATTTTTCGATTAAAGAAAATCGGAAGTGTTCTCTTCTCGACTTTCTTAATATTTTCTCTCGGGATCCGTTTGCATGTGTAACTTCATTGCATAGAGAGGAAAAGCAAATGTGCATTATGGAAAAGAACCTCCTCTCATAGACGATGATTCAGTAACATGGCTGCAACTGTTGCCGACCGAGGCGAACTTGCAACATACCGTCCTTCCGTTACAAGTTAGATAGAATACAAAAACCTCAAAATAAAAAAAGGAAAAAATTCTAGGAAAAACAATTTATTAGTAACGTAGTTTCGTCGTTTGACGCCTTTTGTAGGTTGCGAAATCGCGCGTCCACCGCCAGTCTTTCTTTCACACATCCGCAATTTAAAGACAAAAAGGCGAAAAATACGAATTAATTAAATTAGTTACTTTTTTCAATAATTGACAATTTCATTAATTTTTAGCAATGAATGAATCGGTGCCGCTGCTTTTCTTAGTTTTAAAATTGCTTTACTGCGTGTCTGATTTTCCCTCTGCGCCCCCCACCCCCTTTAGCAACGTCATTGCGATAATTTGATCCTAAATCTGACACAGCTCAATAATTTTAGTGTAATCAGAATAAACTGAGTCATCCCTCCCTGCCGTAGCTTCCGGGATTCTGAATGACAGCCTCTGCAATAGCTCGAGTACTGACGCAGGAGTCCCAATAGTCATCACCGACCACTGTCCGATCCCTCCCGTAGGAGGTACGTACTATCAGTGGTGGAGAAACCCAAGCCCCACCAGGGAAGCGAGAACCCGCTTACTTATCAGGCGGCTTCTCATCCGTGAACTCGCGGTGCTCCCCGGTGGGAGAATTTTAATGTAAGAATAGCAAGCTAGGTCTCTCATCTACCATTTCATCTATCTAATTCGTTGACTTTTGGAGATAACTTGTTCACATACCCATAAACATTAAGTCTTCTCGTTAACGTATTTGACCCAAAAATTTGGTACGTATCTACAATTTTAGTGTAAAGACCACATGCTAAATTTCATCCATCTTGCTGGTTACGTTTATGCATTATCGCGTTCGTGAACACACACACATACGAAGAGAGATAAACAGGGAGGTCTAAAGCTCATGGTCAATTCTTTTGACGATTGCAAAACATTTTCTGAGTAGAATTTGTCTAAGAAAGGTTTGTAATTATTATACGGACACGATTAATTTGTCAAACTGAAACTTAGTCGAACAACATCTTATTTCTATATCAAGACATATCTTATCAATAATGTTATCGTCATTTTTTGTAAACAAGTATTCACAGAAAAACCGAAAGTAAAATGATACTTTATAGTTATTTAATTTCGTTCTTTGCGATGAATGGGAAGATATACATATTCACACCCTCTTTTTCATAGTTTTGCTAAATCAAAGTAATCAAATATCCCAGATGGTTCCAAGTTCATTTTTAATAAATAGTTTGTTTTTAAAAAATAAAAATTATGTAGATTTAATTTTTTAAAAATTGACATCTGAAGAGTCCTCCTTCCCAACTTTTACAAAACATAGAATATACAGGGTGCCATAATTTAAGTATAGGTGTTTAGAGCTCAATTAGAAATAATGTACTGGGTGGGTCAACCGCAACACCATTTCGTATAAAATACATACTATTTAGACCATCGGAAGTCGATTTATAGAGAAAAGAAGAAGAAAATAGCGTTGGCATTTTTGGAACTAGCAGCAAAAGTGACTCTGCAAGCTGATTTTAGGCTGTAAAATACGAATAAAAGCTTTTAAAATAAAAGGCAGTAAAACGAACAAGCATCCCTAATGCAGTAGAGAGAAAAAAGTTTGGAATCGGAAGCTTGGAGGCGAAAGGCGTGGGTAGAAGAGCAAAGAATTAGCGCAAGAGAATCGCGCAATTACGCAATAACGGCCTCGCGTCATTGTGTGATGAGAAAAGACAACTAAACGATTTGAACACTTTTTTTTTTCGACCGATTGAAACGAAAATTGGGCACGGATCTACAATTAATGTTAGCGGGCCTCATACCAATTTTTATTTATCAAAGCCATAGGGTTTACGAGTTATAATGTTTAGAAGTATGCGATTATACAGACCGACAGACAGTCAACCCTTTGACGGATTTGGCCCAAAATTTGATACGGACCTACATTCCTGATGATAAAACTGTGTACCAAATTTTATCCATCTAGCTATTAAAGTTTTTGAGTTATAGTGTTCACATGAACGCGGACATACAGACAGACTTCCCGTAGACGGATGTTGTCCAAAATTTGCTAGAAAGCTACAAATTGTGTGAAGATCACACACCACATTTCATCCTCGTAGCTCTAATAGTTTTCGAGTTATCGTGTTCACAGGCAGACAGACATAATTCCAAAATTGTGTCTTTCGGACTCAGGGAGGTCTAAAACGTGGAGATTCGTGAAAATCTCGAGTTCGAATTTTTTGACGATTACAATACTTTCTCTTTGTATACTTTGTATACGAGAAAGTAAAAAAAAGGAGCGTTTTGATGTGATTATCTACTTTTTAACAGACATTGTAACACATAAATGTTTTTTTCAACAGTTACAATTTATTTCTAACATTTAGCAGAATTTTTAAGCATTGCACGTGTTGTGCCATTTTCATTCTCAAAATAACACTGTCCTTAATCTGACGTGCATTGTTATATGGTCCTTAAATTCACTAAAATAAGCTCATTTTCGGGGCTGTTGTAAATGACCCCACAACAAAAAATCACATGGAGTGAGATCAATTTTTATGCCTGATTTACTGCTCAAAATCAGCCGGCCCATTTTCGCTGCTGGTGACGAAACTGCAAACTTTTTTTTTCTGTTCTTTATAAATAAATTCCCCATATTCTAAATACTAATAATACTTCAACTAATTGTAGAATGCATACATTCTTTATAATTCAGCTTTGAACACCAATACTTTAATTATGGGCACACTGTAGAGTCTAGTTTTAAGGAACAATGGGAGTTCAGAATAGTACAGGTTTGTTATAATTAAAGTTCGCCTATTCAAAAAACTCAAGATCTGGCTCTATGGCTTCAAACGAAACAAAATTTCACTAGAATATAGTACAACTGATGCAACTACATCTATGAAAACCGAAAATAAAGAAGAAAAAAATTAAAATTTTCGTCAATAGTGGCGCTGAGCCAATATATGAGGTAATTTTTGCAGATTTTTTTTACCCTTTTTAATTCTTCCCCCCGGTTTTCATAGAGCTCATCACTTCAACTATTTACTAGTGAAATTTTGTTTCATTTGCAGTTTTACGCTCTTCATTGTCCTTCCTCATTAGATCAGGACCGTATCGATGGGGTGGCGAACTTGCCCCCGGCCAAGGGCACAATCAGAAGAGGGCGCAAAAATTACCGTTAAATAAAATGGGATTTAAGAGTTACATTGGTACGATCTGCTGTATAAATAAAATAGAATTCAAGAATAAGCCATCTGTGACTGATTAAAAATTTCAGGTAAATTAGAAAATATGTGCAATTTTTAATTTATTTACTGCAGTGACACATTTGATTTGTTGTGTACAGAAGTTTTCATCAAGGTAGTTCATTGCAGAATCATTCTTATGAAGGCCATTTACAAAATTATAAAATTTGCTAAATCTAGGTAGAAAAAAATGTCGGGGGGGGGGCTGTCTTTTCAAACAGCCGCTGATTTTAAAGGCGTAGGGCTACTTTACTCGCATGACTCTTTTGTTTCTCGAAAGTTTTTAAGTTTAAATACGTTTTTTTGTAACTTCTGTTGTTAAGCTTTATCTCTAAAATAAGACATTCGTTATGTTTTTAACATATGTAGTTACCGAGATATAGAGGATCTCCCATACCAAGTTTTGGGGCGTTTTGGCGTGTGAATCAATTTCCTTCCTGAGACCCCAATGGGAGGAACGTAGTCCTACGTTAAAAATGGCAGGAAGGTAATTGTTTGTAAGAGGGGGAATCATAAAAGGTACGAAAATTAATAAAAAAGTTACACGTAGTTGGATGGAGGCGCATCTTTGGCAGTTTTTCCAAGGGCTCAAGATCACTTCGCCGGAGGTACGGTCCTGCATTAGATACTGCGAAGACATTTTAAGCGTGGGTACCGCATTACGTCTTAACAACACAAACAAATGTTCACAATAGATTGACACCCGAAACAACAAATAGAAGCATATACATCTCAATCAAGTTTGGAAATTAATGATATTTAATCAAATGAGCCAGCAAAAATGGTGCTCATATCGATACATTTGTTGCCTTATTTTTTGATGTATAACAGCGATTCTCAACTTTTAATTCCTCATATACACCCCCCTTCATCCCCTCAGGGGCTTGCCTTCTTTAGGTGAGTACGGGTGTCCCAATCCCGAGGTACCCAGGGATCTTTCCTCCCTTCTAGTTTATACTCTCCTACGCCTTGTACTTTTTCCTGATCCCTTCCATCCCTCGACGGCAAGCGAGGGAGCTCTCCATGAGAAGCTGTTGCCACTCTGTTTGCTTTCTGCTTCTCATGGACAGCCAAAAACCCCACGTGTTGGCCGTGCGTGGCGACCCATTAGACGGGTGGTGCACTGTGGTCCCCAGTGTATCAATCGGCTGGTACCTAGCCGCTTCTGTGGCTAGACTGCTAGGGATCAAGCGAAGGGGTCACTCCTTGGGCTTGGCGTTAAGGGTGGTCACTGTCCCCGGGGGTGACCCTGAGCGTATAGGTTCCGGCTAGCACCAAGGTAAGCGCCGAGGCTGGGAGTACCCTGAGCCGGTGGCTGCCTTCCCTTGTTGGGCTCCGTGGTGGCCGGTGCCGTCGGGCCTGAATCTCTTACAGTGTCGTATGGGCAAGAAAAAACTACGTCCCTTCAGTGGGCAACAAAATGTTTCAATCCTTTCGAATTTTTATCCTACCTTTTTTATTGTCAAACGTATATCTTCGAACAAAGATACTTTTCATGGTGTTTCACCATTTTTAGTAGAAAACTCTATATCGGATACAATAGGTGAAGTTAAATTCATCAAAAAACTTCGATCAGGGGATTTACTGGTTGAAGTCGTCTCATCTAAACAATCGCAACAAATCCTGAAACTTAAATCAATGTTCACTATACCAGTTTCTGTTTCTCCTCACGAAACCCTGAATACTTCTAAAGGTGTTATCACTTGTGGAGAATTGCTAAATGTACCGCTGGATGAAATCACTGAAAAGCTGAAAAGTCAGGGAGTGAGCCATGTACGGCGTATAACTATACGGAGAGATGGCCAGCTCCTAAACACGAAGCATCTTATACTTACTTTCAGTTCTCATGTATTGCCGGAATATGTCAAGGCTGGGTATATGCGTCTGTCTGTCCGACCTTATATCCCCAATCCATTGCGATGTTTAAAGTGCCAGCGTTTCTGTCATTCTCAAACTTCCTGCCGCGGGACACTGGCATGCTCCCGTTGCGCAGAAGTTGGCTTCGAAAGTACCGGATGTACCGCTAAGGAGAAGTGCGTCAACTGTAAAGGTGACCATACTTCTTTTTCTCGAAACTGCTTAGAATGGAAGCTTGAAAAAGAAGTTGTCGCAACAAAAGTAAAAAACAAAATTTCTTATCCAGAAGCCCGCAAAATAGTTGTATCCAAAGCACCTACCGCAGGTACTAGCTACGCTTCCGTAGCCCAAAAGAAAAGTAAAAAGACAAACCCTCCAGACATACCAATTGAATCTAATTATTTAGGAAAAACAGCCACAGTTCCTCAATCTCCGCACTCAATTTCTGAACAGGTCGTACTTCTTCCATCCACTTCTCTAGTTGTAGAGAATGCTCCCATACCAATCTGTGATGATGCTTCAACTTCACAGGATTTGACCGGTTTTAAAACGGTCACAAAAAAGAAAAAACCAAGAAACAATCCGAACCTACAAATGTTAAACAAAATGAATTTCATTCAGAAAGCTCTAAGTTTTGGACGACCTCGCCTCTACAGGTTTCGAATTCTACCATTAGGCAGGTCATTACATCTCTTCAATCAGAAGATGCATTAAAAAAACCAAAATGTTCTGATAAAGTCAGATGCATACATTTGAATCCCGACTCTGGATCTATGTTAGTAGATGGCAGCTCTATTAACAAAACTGATAATGACATCGAGCCATCTACAGCTGAAGATGCAATAGATTACGACCCGAACGAAACCATTGAAGAGTGCCCTCCTGTTGTTGAAGAGCAGCAAACATCTGCACATCAAACCCCTATTGACAAATCTATTCTGAAACAAAGACTAAAAAAGAGCCCATTTCGATGGGTTGATTTTAAAGCTTTTTATGGCATTAATTTAAGTACCCCTGTACATGACAAATACTTGAAAAGACATGAAGTTAAAAGACTACAATGATTCTTTTTCACCGTTTGTTTTTTGTATTAAGTGTTTTTTTAACATTTACTTGTCCGAAACTTTTTTTCGTGAGTTTTGATTGTCCTTTTTTCTTTAACATTTTTGAAAATGTGTTTTCATTTTCTGATAATATTTCACGATATTTATGCAATTACTAGTTTTTTAATGGCATTTGGATTTTATCATAAGATTTTATTATGTTTCGTACTAACTGCAATTTTTTTAGAATTTAAACAATTTTAAATTTTACCGTGTGCCTGTAGATCTACCGTGTGTTTGGCGCAGTATAGTCAAATATGGCTCTTGTGCCAATAAACTTCAATATCCAATCCAATCCCCCCTTGATGAGGGGTATTTTTGAGTAGCTCTCATGTCATAACCTTCCCCCAAACACACACACACACACCTATTCTTGCTCGCAAAGAAGTTTTTATTAATAATGTATCGATAGGCTTACGTTAGCTTGAAAGTCAAACGACTCGAAGTAACTTGATAACAAGAGTAGGATTTATTTTTGATTTTCGAATTTATACCATTTTTAAAACACATGGTGGTCATAAATTATTGAAGCCATTTCAAAATTCAATAATAAAAATAATAATAATGTTACAACTATGGTTATTTTTATAAGCTTTTATTCAACTTGAGTGTCTTGCCCTCAAATCTTAAGATCGATTTCTTACGCACTTCCAATCGAGCTACAATTTTGAAATTTAGCACAGTGGTGGGTTTCCGGAGACAATACAATATTATGCAAAAAAAATGTGCAATCTATACCTGTTTTAAACCTAACAAATGATATTAAAATTTTAACCCTATATTTGAGCCATAAAGTTTAGAAGGTGGTAACCTCACGTTTAGGGTTGTAACAACACCCGGCGCTGCACCGATGAATGACGTAGCTCGTGTTTCTACGCGTCTTGGGTTTACTTTCTATTAGAATTCGCCAACAACCAGAAGTAGTTTTTTTTTACTTCGTGTGCGCCAAACGTTTCGCACTCAAAGCAAAAAGAGAAAGTTGTGCAGATCGATTCTCTTATGTTGTTGATAATAATTGTAAGTTATCACGTAATATATTAAGGATTTATATTTCAGAAAGTTAATGTCATTAAATCATTTTAAAAAGGTAATTGTACATATGTATATAATAATTTTAATATTTGTTTTATATTGGAAAATTCAATAATTTAATTTGGTTTACTATGTCTAAAATGTCGTGTATATTCGTGTCAGCCGTCACTAAAAAGTAGAAAATAAAATAAATAAAAAACAAAAATTATATGTATAAGCTTTTATTTAAAATGCACTTTAAATGAGGAAATACGTTTACACATTATAATTTCGTCAAAATGAACTCAAAAGTAAAAAATAATTTTTCTGATTACAATAAAATGTATGGTTAGAATAAAAGCGTGGCACCTTCTATAGAGCCTTATATTTTGCGTATATTTTCTTAAACAAATGGAATATTCCTAGAAGGTAAAGGCGCCCATGCTTTTATTCGAACCATACATTTTATTGTAATCAGAAAAATTATTTTTTACTTTTGAGTTCATTTTGACGAAATTATAATGTCTGAACGTATTTTCTCATTTAAAGTGCATTTTGAATAAGAGAGCTTATACCTTAATATTTTTTATTTATTTTAAATGAGAGCGCATTTTAAATTTTTTTTCAGATAGGTAACGCGCCATTACGGTGGTCTAAGTGTTCGTAAATTATTGGTCATCTCCCATTTTTGAAAGCCATTATCTGCGAAACCATTAAAGATAGAAGAAAAATAAAAGCATGTATTTGTAGGGAGTTTTACGCTCTTTAATTTGTTAAATAAATTGCAATTCGAAAACTGAATAGTTTTCGAGATATTCAAGAAAAACTAAAAAAGGAAGCAAGAAAACGTGCATCGGCTTCTGCTCATCGGTAGCCACAGCCATCAGGAAATCTCTCGCTGTAGCAAATTTAGAACGCCGTAATAGTGCGCCTCCTATCTGAACAAAATTTGTTATTTCTCTCTCATTTAAAAAAACACAGTTGTAACATTAATAATTTTTTATTAATTTTTGAAATGGGTCCAATAATTTATGACCACCATGTAGTATTAGTGCCACGTCCTGAGAAATGAAAACAGCATTGAAATAATTTCGCGTTAATTTATAAAGAAAGCTAACAATTACACATCGTGATAATCAACTATTCAAACGGAAGACATTTTTAATGCAATCCTTGATCTTGTTTGATGGAGCTGAGTTTTATAAAATTAGGTTCAAAGGAAGACTGATATAATCTTGTGTCTGGAGCTCCGTCAAGATTACTGCGATATTTCTTTTTAATATACGGCATAAGACAAGAAAGTTCTTGTCACGAACTCTGTGCTTGTGAAAGGTATTAAATATTTTATTAATTTAATACTGAGTTCTTGCTACTCTTCTTTCATTGCTAACCAGTAGGCTTTCGGACTTGCATAACTTTCACTTTTCACACGATCTTGGGGAAACAAAATTCAATACCATTTTTTTTCATTTTAATCCCATATGTTTTGTGTTTTCCGCCATTACCAACATTACTTTCGTGTGCCTCTAACTGGTACGTGTTAACCTCAGGGGTACGCGGACAATCGTTCTTTCAAGTCTAAATGAGATTTATCGAGGGGCTGTTCTGTAACGTAAGAAGGTCACCATTGACTTCTTTTAATCGAAATAATCCTATTTTAATTTCGTCATGACTGTTTTAGCATTGGAACGTTCACTTTTAAACCAATAATGAACGCATTTAGATGTCTAAAAAATTGAGAAAATTATAAACGAAACCCGATTGTCAAAAAATGCCTCATGCAACCTATCACCCAAAACAAATTTATTGTACCGAAGACTTAATTTTAATTCCGTCAGGAAAAGTTTGTTATGACACCGAAGTTGGGAAGTAAATAAGAAAATAGAGCATTAATGATAACTAAACGAAAATTCAAATAAAATAATTAGAGAAAGTTTTAATGAAACCGTTTACTTCAAAGATCTTTTCTCGTACATTTTTTAGTTACAGATGTTGAAGATTTTGAAAGAAAAATGCCGTAAGAGAAAGCTCGCAAGCCTAACGGTCTTCTGCACTATTCCATGTCAGATGACCACAGTTTAAAAAATCGCATATGTAAAGATAAATCCTCAATATAAAAATAACCACTAAATAATACAAATAAAACAACTTTGCTGCAAAGACTTAACTTAAAGTTATTTAAACAAAAACTTTGTTTAAATAACACAACACTGCTGCAAAATAAAGGAATTTTTACTACCTTAGCAACAGTAAATGAATAAAAACCTTTCAGAAACAAAACTTTCAGAAACAACTGTTTTCTCTCGGAACTCATTATTTTATCTTTGATTTCACCATTGTTTTGTGTGTCTCTCTCTCTCTCTCTCTTGCCCTAAAATTCGTTCTGTCTTGATAATAGCGTGGAGGCTCTTTATCACAGCAAAATCAACTTCCCTCAGCTAAACCCAAGAGTGACTAAAACCCATGTGATTATGCGATAAGAAAAGCCGTAAGAGCAGATTAAATCAATATGTTTTACTATAAATAGTCGTTATTAGATAAAATATTTTCTTTTGACAAAAATTAAATTCAAATGGCTTTTACTTTAACGTAAAGAATGCACTGAGTCTTTAAAATTTTGCAAATTAATACTAAAAGTTGATTTATTCTTTAGAGCACAGTTGTGTAATCCGTTTTTTCGCTATAAATATATAAAATGGCATTATTGTAGTGACGAAAAAAACAGCTGATAAAAGACAACACACAATAATAATTTTTTAATTAATAATATAATTGAAAAAAACAAAAATTAAATCGGGTGCAATAACTGTCATGTCTCTTTTCAATTCCTGTCAGAATTCTGTATTTTGCTGAGACTGGTGGGTTTGCGCTTTACTCTTGCTGCTGCATTTGAGGTGTGAGTTAATTAGTTAACTTACATTGTTTCGAAAGATCCAAATTGCGAACAATTTATTAGTAGAATTATTTTAATGGAGCCTCAAGATGAAATGTCAAACGGCATTGTGTTAGATCTGGGAGGCTAGGCAGTAGGGTTCTCTTTCGATTCCAAGTCTAATAAAGCCTTAAATGTTGCTAAATTGCAACAGATAGATTAGCGTTTAGACATCTGCAGAGCTACTAATAATAATCACATTATACGTCATTAACCGGCAAAATAACTCGAGGAATTGTCCTTCTTAATAATACGACAGAAATGTACTAATCTTGTGGTTCTCTACGTATACGCTATTGCTTTTCACCCGAACACATGATAAAATACAAAAACAGAAAACAACAATATAAGTCATAAAATTATTAAGAGGTAGAAAAAGACAGTTTAATAAACTTGCGAAATGCCATTTCTCTGTGAGAAAAGTTTAAATTTAAAAACTCTTTTTAAAACGAAGAAATTTCAAAAAAGTGTTGCAATGAATGTAATGTGTGATTTTTTTTAACCAATAGTTCCAAGAAAAGAAAACAAATTTGGGCGAGGTTTCTTGCCTTGAAAAGCCCTAAAGCCTAAAGAAAAAAAGTTCGCGGTGGTCTAGTAGTGAGGTCTTGGCTTTGGAGGAGAGGGTTCCAGGTTCGAAACCCGATTCCAAGTTGTACTAAAATGTATAGTTGTAATAATTATTAGTAATTCTGTGAACAGTAGACTTCGCTTGCACCCCTCACTCCCTAAAAATGCGCAAAGATTCAGTACATCTTTAAAAATTATGTTTGTAACTGAATAAAAAAAATCACCTATCTGAATCATTACTACTTATCACCACGCATCTTTAATTGATAAGTTAGTGACTCCTATTAGGAAATGCAGGTTAGCAAGGCTGGCAATTATCACAAATCCAAAACCAAAGAAATTCATCACAATTTATTAAGAAAATCTCCGTAAGAATTAAGCTGAATTTTTTAGGATTACCACCATAAGAGCTAAAATCTAGAAAAAGGATAAAGATCAACCTTCAACCAAAATACTAGTTATCTATACTTATAAAAGGCAATGTTTGTGTGTGTGTGCCTGCGTGCGATGTCCAGACGAATCTATCGCACTTACAGAAACAAAATTTGGCACACAGGTAGTCGTAATGGTGACTCAATGCACCTCGAAGCAGAAATTTTAAAATTCAATCTAGAAAATTTTTTATTTAATGTTTTTTGTTGTTTTGGGTGATTTTTCGCGCTAATTTCTCAATAGCATGGTTTCGGATAACTGTACGAGAAAAATAGATACACCATCGGAAAGAGCACGCGATTTCCGTTCTAATGAAGTTAGTTTTGAATTTCTAACGTAATTTACTGAATTTTGAGAATTTTTTAAAAAATAGCCAGTTTTGCAATCGAAATGTTATTTTTGTTTTTAAATTTGTTACATCCGATTTTCTAATAACACCATTATTTTCAATTTTTTTCAGCTTATAACTAGAATGATTCTGTCGGATTTAAATCAAGAACGGTTAAAATATCTTATCCCGTTTTCTGATATTAATTTTTTCTTGGGCAGATGAAAGTTATTTTTATCGAGCGAGTTTTCTCCTGCGACACTTCTCCAGAACGCATCTGGCTAATGGATTGGATGAAGAGGAGGTGACGACATAACCTTGAATTGAATGAGTGATTATTATTTTCGGCAGTATATTAACTTATTTATTCATCTCACATACTTTGCTTGCAGTATAATAATTTTCACGTTGCAATTTTTTAATATAAAAATAAGCGGGAAAATCTATAATGTGTATCTTTTGTTTTGATTTTATTTTCAAAACTTTTTCATGTCATTGTGGGCGGGTTTTTTTCCCCCATTTTGTTGAAGTCCTGATTCCACGGGCAACGCTGTGCGCGTACTGCTAGTAAATCAAATAAAAACAAAAATGCAGAATGGAGGAACTCGGCCATACACTTTTTCAAGAGTCACACACAGCAAGAGTTCAAAAGAAGTCAGAATTGTTTTTCTGTAAGAGGCTTGACAAAGTGTCTAAAAATCCCCCCCCCCCCTCCCGTGACCCGAAAAATCTCGAAATGAAAGAGTAAAGAAGAACTAAACTCTAGAATAGAAGGAAACATATAAACAAGCAAAAAAAGAACTAGAAAAAATACTTAGACTATTTCGAATTCCTTTGGATATTTTTTCATATTTCGTATGGTTATAAATCCAATTTACAAATAACCTCCATTTATGACCCAATTAGCCCATCATACGCCAAAACTGTATTACTTCACTTTTACAAAAGAAATTACATTAATTTGATAATATGAATGAAATATGAAAAAAAGGTATTTCTGGAATTTTTTAATTAAACTGATTAATAAACTTTTAATTAGAATTAAATAATTATCTTTTAAATTAAAAAAAATGATTTTCATCGGATTTGTACCTTTTATAGCAGTCAGCTCAACGTTCATATGCAAGAATCAAAGCTAAAAATTGCGCTTCTTAGGTGAAAATGAAAAGAAAACAAGCGCCCCAAAAAAGGGACAATGGCAGATAATGGGTTAATGAGCTATGGACGCATCAAGTTATCGAGAACCACTGAGTCCCCCTTCCTTTCTTTGTTAATATTACACAAAAACGCCGTAATTAAACCATATCTACGTCCCTCAAACTTGGGGAATTTTCTTCCTTCCGCTACTGACCGCGGATCATCCAATGTTTCTTACCATTTATTTGCATGTACACTTACATCCTGGTTGTTTCAATTTTTTTTAAAAAACGAGTAGTTTTAAATAGTTATTTTAATTCCGATTTTTTTTATTTTTGTGTTGTTGATGACAATTTACTATTTTAATATTTTTAGAATTTATATAATCCGTTAATCAACTAATTTAATTGAATTTATATTTGCTACCAGTGCTGTCCCGCGCTATGAATTTTAAAAAAATGATTTCAAGATTCCATGATATAAATAATAATGAATTAGCTTAAAAATAGACAAAATTAAAACGGAAAACTTTTTTTGCTCTTTATTGCACTAATAAATGAGTGCTTTAAAATTCTGTTTTTATTGAATTTGTTATTAATACGCCATACCACTGCGGGACACTTGGGATCCGAAAAGTTTCGCGCCGCCGTATTCATTCAGATTCTTCCATATTTCTAAGCAAAGTAGGTAGTTGAGAAATTAATCTTGCCTCACAAAATTTTATAAAAATTAACTTAAAATCTATTTTAAATTAACTGATGATAAATGAAAAGAAATGAAATAATACACTTTCTTTTTTTTATTTTCCGCGTTTGGGATCGAGAATTGCTCCTTCAAATATATATGGTGTCAAGAACATTTTTTTCCGACTAAAAGGGAGTCAAGGGAGAAAAATTTTTTAAGAAAACTTGATTTAGTTTATACGCAAGTTCCCCAAACCATCAATTTAGGATAATAGATGAAATAAAGAACCGGCTAAAAAAGGAGTCGAGGGAGAAAAAAATTAAAATAAACCCTCTTTATATATGCAAAGAGTATGATGCTCAGAATGCATTCTGATTAATTTAATCTGAGGCCAAAAAGTAAAATGAATATTATTCTATTCAGCCCTGCAGATTAAATCCTCATGCAATGGAGAATTACCCATTTTGGCAAAAAAAAGTCTGTTTGTATATTAAAAATAACGATTTACAATAATTCATATAGAATCCTGTGTTGAATCCATCGAAATCAAACCACCTCCCGTTGGCGTGGTGAGGTAGCTTGGAGAAAGTCAAAGCGATTCAGTTGTCCTCCAACTGCCGATCACTGTTCGAAATTACAAGCCCTGTCTCAAAAATAGTCCGTGCTTCAAAACGAGATGGTAATGAAGCTGAATTAAACATACAATGCTGGATATTTATATTTGCTCGAAAATAATAAGAAACGCTTACCAAATGTCAAGAACATAACATGTTTGGCAGCCTTCTTCTCAATGCACTTCGATATCTGAAAAGAGTAAAAATTTATTTGTAAGAAGCTCCAGATGTTTCAGGTTGATCAGCGGTAGAGCGTCATTGCCAACATGAATCATATAGTAAGGATTTAAATGTAATTACGTAAACTAATGCGAAATCGTTTGACTGCGTTTCCCTCCCTGATGAATAATGATACACGATTTCAAAAAATTGTGAGGAATTGAAAAGTGCAAATTGAATTTCATAAAAATTGTGCAAAAGTTCACCTTCTGTGTCTTGCCTCACAACTTTTCATAAAAATTAACTGAAAGATTATTTTTAAATTATTGATAATAATTCAAAAGAAATTAAATGTTACACTTTCTTGTTCATTTCCGGAGTTTGGGATCGAGACTTGCTTCTTCAAATGTAATTGGTGTCGCGAAAATTTTTTCCAGCTAAAAAGGAATCGAGGGAGAAAAGAAATGTTTAAGAAAACATGATTTATTTTATACGCAAGTTCCTCAAAGCATCAATTTAGGATAAGTTTCAACACATGAAATGAAATGTTACGTATTTACAGCAACGTGGCGAGGTGGGGGTGTGCGACACCCCTCAGATTTGTTCCCCGAGTCGGCATTTTGGCCATCAGTCGGCAATATTTGATGGAATAATTGAACATATTTTATTCTGCACGCCGGCGACGTTCGGATAAATATGATTTCAATCTTAAGGAAAGAATGTGAAATTTTATTATCTAAGTCGGTATTTTTGTGAAATATTTACTGCCACTTAGTTGAAATAATTTATTTATCCACAGGGAAACTTGTATATTGATTGCGAAATCGGCAAAACTATGTTTGCTGCTGGGAAATATTGTCCGTTTCTGTTTCATGCAATACTCATATTCGTCAAAATCGACTTGTTACTCATATATTTTTTAAAACAGTTATTTTTATATTGATGATCAGATAGATCATAGTGCTGTTTTAAATATCTATCAGTTCTCTAGAATCGGCATATACCAGGAAAGTTCCATTATCAATGCGATTAGTCGGGAACAATAATGACGCTAAAGGCAACAATTAAATAGAAATCAATTGCATGAAAATTCGTAATCTTTTCAAGGAAACATGCCGAAGGAAAAAAATCAGCCTAGAATTTTTTTTAAATACAGGGTGATTGTAATTAAAGTTGTACTTTTAAAAGGCTGTGGAAAAAAGAACCACTGGTGAGAATGACCTGATATTTCATCTGAGCATACGTGAAGCAATGGGAATCTGTTTTGAGAAAGAGAAAAATAGTTCAAAAGTTGACCGATAGATGGCGCTGTACTCGTGATAAGAAGCTAAAAAACGATTGCTTTAAAAGATATGCTAATTTTAAGATGTTAATTAAAAGACGTGACATGCGCACCGCACATTATACTTGTGATAAAAAGGCAGGGAACATGCAGTTCCTGTTATTCTGCGTCTGAGAAAGTAGTCGTGACTCTCATTGAAGGATCGGGCTCTGCTTGTGAAGCTTTTTTTACAAGAACAGTGACTGTGCGGCAATTGCATTGAAGAAATTCAGGATATTAAAGGGCTTAAGAGGCGGCTCTGGTCCGATGACTGCATTCGGTCTGAAGAAGATGATTGATAAATTCGAAGAGTCGGGTTCATTTTAACGTGAAATGTGGCAGAGGGAGGAAAGCAATTGATTCGACATCAGTGGAGGATGTGGCTACAGCATTGCAGGAAGCGTCAAGTAGTTCTTTAGAAAAGTGCAGTGTACAGGGAATTTCCCGAACTTTAGACATGCCTGTCAGCACGGTTTGCAAAATTTTACGAAACATCCTGCAATGCTATCCATTCAAAATTACGTATGTTCAGGAGTTGGTTCATGCCGACCTGCCAAAACGAGAAGCTTTCCCAGATTTCAATTTTAGTTTGCAGCAAATTTGCAGCAGACATGCACTGCAAGTCTGCAAACTTTATGCAAATTTGTCGCGGCAAGTGTGAAACAAGCTTGCAGCACGTTAACGCAAGCCTCGAAGTCGCCATAGGACGAACTTGCCGCAAACTTGCATTGCAAACTCATTGCAAATTATAGCAAAAACAGAGTACGAACACAATTCAGGATAGAACTCGCGACCTACCGGTTCGGAAGCTGACGCGGAAACCACTCGACCACTTAAACTCTGAGAGGCGAAGATAGATTTCGCTAATACATCGTTCGATTCGATTCGTATACGATTTATTTTAAACTGTTTTCTTGATTTCATTAATTTTTTAAATTTTTAGTTGAGAATATGATTTGAAGCCAAAGAGAGAGCGATTTTCGCTAATAACTACGTTTTGTTAGTAGAATAAATTATGAAATTAGAGTTCAAAAGTAATTACTTTAAAATGGGACAAAATGTATAAGTTTATTTTTCAGCAAACATTGACTGTTTTTTCGGTTTAATTTTGTTTATAAACGCTAAAATTTCAACATTCAGAAAAAGGCGATATAGTTTTCTTTAAAGTGCGAGTGATATATTTAGTAAAAAGATGGAAAATGTTTCAAAATTTTTTTATAAAAAAGTTAGTTTTTTTACAAATTATTATTGATTTATTGAATTAATAAAAAGAAAGACGGTCTAGGAGGTGCTATTAAAAATCGGATATTTTTTCAAAACAGAGACAAAGATAATTATCTCTTTGTGCTGTCTTTGCATGAAGCTTGTTTTGCAAACTTGCAGCAAGTTTGATTTGCAAGGGAGGTGGCGCTATTTTGTCACATCGAACTTGTAGCAAATGCGTTGCAAGCGACGGTGGCAAGTTCGCTTCAAGTTTGACGCGTCAAATTTTGCCGTGACAAGGGAATATCAAGTCAAAATCAAACTTGCTGCAAACTTACGTGCTATCTGGGTTCGCCCTGCAATTTCTTGCTCAAATGGAAGTGGACAATGCATCACTCTGTATATCAAACGTGATTTTCAATATTCAAAAGTCATTTTTATTGCCTACAGACTATAACATTCTTTCGAAATGTATATATTAAGCTTGATGCACCAAAATAAGAAAAATCGAACGAATCTTCGGTAATTAAACTTCATTCCGAAAATAACAGAAATAACGAGGCCGCACAGATTGAACACATATTATGAATACAATGAAAATTTTCAGTCTGGAAGTAGCAGAAGAAAGTCGCACAACACGCATATTTCAACCAGTGGGTATTGCAATGGAAGGCAAGGGGGTTATAGATATCCTGGACAAGAGTTTTAGAAGAATGCTTATAAATGTTTTTAATGATAGAAAACAAAAATGTCCTTCCCTCTTTGACTATTTTCCTCAGATTCTTATAAAAATTACCCAGGTATTTTGTTTAAATGCTGGAAATTCAAAGGATTCGATTTATAGGTTCTTGGCTACATGACACGTTTTTAACTCAAATTTCTCAGTAATTCAAATTTTTTCTCTGTTCCCTTGAATTTCCCATTAAAATAATGTTACGATATTGTCTATAATTCGAATAAATTTTGGTTAATTCGATGTCAGAACTAAAAATTGAATCATTATTTAACTATGTCCCTACGATTTGTCTTCAGTGATTGTAAGAAAATAATTTTCACAGCCCTTCATTCCCTCGAAAGCGCAGAAAGGTTTGTATAGGGACAAACGAAAGAAATAAAAGTATTTTTTAAGTGATTAGAGAGAACAATAATGATTCATTTCAATTTTTTTTCTTTTCGCCTTAAATTTCCCTATTATCACATTTGAAATGTTTAGAATCTGACTGCCGAATCAGTATAGATGTGAAACCAAACTTTTGGCATACTTATGGCAGTAATTTTCTTGTATGTTATTCCTAAGTTTAATATTTGGAGTAGAATTTTACTACACTTGTTCTGCACCTCAGTGCTGCATAATTTTTGAAACGAGATGTTTGGAGAAGTTTGAAATTGCTTTATAAATAGAGCGAGTTTCATCTTTGTAGAATTACTTGCTCTCAAACAAAATCTTAAAATGTGATTTTGAGAAGATTATTTTTTAATTAACTTTCTTGGACATGTAACAACATTTCCAATAAGAACTTCAATTTAAAATTAGATAGAACGAAATAACAATAAAAAAATAAGATTAAATAATCAAGTGTATTTCCATATTCTATTGCATTTACAGTAAATTTATTCAAATAAAACATTTTCTCAAATAAAGTAACAATTCCTTTTAACTGTACTTTCATTCATTTGTGCATTGCTGTAAAAATTAATTTTGAATGTGCTATTACCGTGATTTTATCACCATCGTTATTATTAATTCTCTCTACATTATAATAATAGTGAAATTCTTTCGGATATGAGGCTGATAATATCCAAAAAAGAAGAAAAAATCGCTGTTCAGTCAATGTAAATTTTTATTTTGGAAGTCTCCTTTCATCCGTTTTATTTTTAGTTGTCATGTTTGTAATATAATTTGAAATTTTAATTTTCATTATTAATATATTGTGAAGACAAAAAGAAACGTTTTGCGGACATATTTAAAAATTAAGTTTCAAAGTAGTTACACTAAATTTATTATTTGAATTTAATTAAAATGTGAAGGTTCGTCTTTCGGCTCAATAAAATACGGAATGATATATTTTTTTCTTTTAAACTGTTTCTACACACACAAAAAACGACACTAAACACAGAAGAATTAAACATAACGAAGCTTCGCACTTGATTTGACCTTTCACATTATGCTAGATATTTAAAATTATGAGACGTATCTTTACAAGGAAATAATCACAGTACATGTCAACAAAAGTTTTAAAAAATAATATATGCACCAGTCAATATCGATTTAATTTATTTTTGGTTTTGTTTCATTAGTTTTTTTCCACGAAAATTTTGTATGTCTAACAGCACAGCAACTTTCACGAATAATAATTATTTTTTAAATACTTATCTCAATAATTACAACGCTTTCTAATAATTCCAGAAAATTACATGTTAATTTGTAAAATTTCTTTTTAACTGTACTGTATTAGGGAAAGAATTCTAAAATTTTTCGTGCTCTATGGAAATATTATACATAATGAGACTCTCGTTAAATTTTGTCTCTGTTAAGTACATGCACTGAAATAAAGTGAATATATAAGTGCATCACCAAATATGGATAGAATAATTAGAAAACTTACTATGATTCACGAACAAATTTATTCTATGTCTTCAGTGTTTGAATCTTTTTTTGTCATTTCCAGTAAAGAGAAATAATTAGTTAAATGAATCGATAAATAGTAGAATATTATTCATAATTTTTTTCCCAGAAGATTAAGAATGTTTATATTCTTGAATTGCAAATACTTCTAAATTCAGTGAAAAATGCTTGTTTTTCATAAATATATCAAAAGTAGAATTTACATTATGAAATGTTCTACCTTCAAGTTTCAAAGTTGTTCGTCTCATTCTGAGCCTTGTGAAAGATAATTTAGCATATTGAAGATTATTTTTCACCATACTCAAACGAACATGAATAATGAACATTTGGATTAATTAATGCTGCTCTTTTCTTTAAAAGACATGGTGAGATATACTAGGCATTCGCGATGTTGTAAACAAATGGTCTCAATTAAAGTTCCGTAAAATAAAGTTTAGACCAAATTTTAATTTAAAGAAAACCTCCACAAGATTTATTATTTTTCATAAAAATAATTTCATGTTGATATAATTTTTTTGCGTTTATTTTATTCATGAAATTTGTTTTATATATTTATTATTAGTTCTTTGTCCTGTTCTCTTACAATTTTCTAAGCTCTTTGATCGTTTATGGTACAGCTATAATTCTTGCATGCAACACAATTTTCCAATTTTCAGTTAAAAATAAGGTTAGTAGAAAATGTGTATTACAGTTCTCAATTAGCAGGCTTGCATATGCACCATGAAAATATTTGCTTTTTACTGTCTCACACCCCCTCAGAAATGAGATGTTCGCCACGTCTCTGGGTATTGAGTGTTTTTATTCTAACAAGACTAGATCAAAAAAGGTTAAAGAAACTCCATTTGAAGGTTGATTTAATCAAAAAATTAAACTTTTCAGAGTTCAAGCAAACGTATTTTGAAACCAAGGGGCAAATTCAATAATTTTTGACTCTTTTAATGATAGAAAAGCCCGTTCCTAAACACCATGATCGGGGCCTTACCGGAAAGGATGTAGTTACGGTTGTGAAAAACAAGTCCCCCCCCCTTAGTAATGTTTGCAATACGTGACGTCACTGAGCCCAGAAAAATAAGGCCAAGAAAGAAAATTTCGGGCATAGCAACAAAGTAGTTTTTTCCCCGACAGATATAGTTTCCTTTTGATTGGTTTAGCCAAGGTTCGAGAATCGATTCGTTCAAGAATTCTTTTTTAAGTAATCTCGTGAACTGAAGGCGACGGAACCTTGCTCATAAAATACTAGAATGAAAAGCGATTTTCTATAGCAATTAAATTTTATGCGAAATAGCAAGTAACAAAGATCCTTTTGTTTTTCATATTTATATAAGTTTATGAACGATCATTGCATAATATTCTGAGTAGTCAAATTTAAGCATTACTGATAAATATAAAAATGTGCATACCTTTCAGCACATATGAACGAGTTTTCTGTTTTGTTTATTTGCAGTACACTAGAACTTCCGCCATTATTACAATCGCTCCATTTGAAGTTCAGCCGTTTTAAGAGCTTTTGTTTAACCGATTTAAATAAAGGGTCTATTCTGGTACTCCTGGTTGTTGAGTTGGGGCTGGGTTCCTGCTGTGCTAACGTGCGGAACTCCACCCAACCGGGGTACCAGAATAGACCCCCAAAAAGGAATATAGGCCTCAGAACATGGGCATCT
>BGPR01014742.1:0-28671 GCA_013235015.1 Araneus ventricosus
AGTAATTTTAACAAGAAGTCCACAGCAGGGTTTTATTAAATGTGTAGTCGTAAGCTTTGCAAAAAAGGACCTTGCACGTCCATGTCGGGTTACTTAATCACAATACCTTCACTGAAGAACTCTTTCGTATTCATTTATTATATGTCTTCTCATATTCGTTCTCGCATGTGTTATTTCTCCGAATCAAAACTCTTTTTGCCTTGCAATCTGTAAAATATCTACCAGCAATTCTTCAGAATTTTTTAATGACAAACTCTTTCGTGCCAACTTTTGACAGTTTTGTTAATATTTACTCAGAGTTCCGTTCCTATCTAATTAAATTTTTATTGAGTGACTATTGTAGTTCTCTTTTGTAAACATCATAAATTTATGCGATGTGGTTATACAGAGTTCGTGAACTCAAGCTTTTAACTACCGCTCATTGATTTTTCTGATAGGCAAGTGACAACACAGTTTGCAACTTAAATCTTAAATAGTGTCTATTTAGTTTTTATTTCTGCTTGTGAAATTTGAAATTTATTTAGAACAAAGGTTTTACAATTAATGAGAAGAAAAGGAAAAAAAATAATATTTCTATAAAGCTAGACTTGAATTATTGAGTCTTTATTGTCAGCTTCACTTTAGGCTTGCCGGGTGCGAACAAATTCGCCATTTCTCTTGACGCCATGTGAAGGAAAAAGCTGGGAGGAAAAGTGAGTGATGCTATTTTTGTGAATGTGGGCAACTGGTTCAGCAGGACACGCCTGTATATCATGTACTTAATATAAAAATTCTTAAAATTTTTTATGCAAGTCTTTCAAGAATAGTGTTCCAATCTTTCGTAATTTCTGTCAATTTTATTAGGAATCAATGCTCTATTATACCAATATTGTCATTTAAAGGATCTGTTTGCCGAACTGTCTAGTATATATGAAATGATGCTCAAACACATAGCTCATTAAAAACTATATTTTGTTTTAAAGTGGAAAAATGTATTTTCTGGAAAAATCACAATTTTTAACAGTTGTGCATATATAAATTAAAAAATAAATTCTTCAGTAACGAGTTCGATTCATCGCTATTTTTGATTTTGAAAATCTATCAAAGTGTTCATGACTTCGTCCAAATTTTTCTGAACCTTATCTGTTTTGCATCTTCCATTAATACAGAGGCCCCCAACCTGTGGTACGCGTACCCCTGGGGCTACGCGAATTCAAATTCGATTATGCCGGACACAAGAAAACATAAGGGGTTTAAAATGTTACAAAATTTTGTTTCCCTAAATTTGTGTAAAAAATAAAAGTAAAATTTGGGAAGTCTAAACCTACCCTCAAAATAAGATTTAAAAAATTAATAAAGAAAAAATAATTTTTAGCTATCCTTATATGTTAATGCGAAATTATTAGAATACTGATTTCAGCTCTTTTGACATTGAACTAATACTATTGTAAAAATGGAATAAAATTTAAAATCAAAGATAAGTCCTGTAAATATTATGAACTCCAGTCATTTGACTTGTAAGCTCACCTAGGTCTTTAACATTATAGATTTAAACTTCTTTGTATAGACGGATGGTTGAAGGGGGATATGATAGTAGGGGGGTACTCGAAAATAAAAAGACTAATTAGGAGGAACACAAAGGAAAAAAGGTGAGAACCCCTGCATTAATCCATCACCAAAAGTGGCGTAGCTTTGTGTTGTCTATGCTTTTGACGAGGAAGCTCTGAAAGCTTTATTCTGTATGCAGCCAGAATGGAAACTATCATTCTGGCACTTAATATTGTAGTGTTTGCAGTAATCAATTTAATGATGCACAGAGACAGAGGTGATTATTTAGCATTTGTGTTACCGTGAAGAAATTAATGAATGAGAGAGAATGACATAAGCTGGGTAGAGAATGAATAGAACAGTTTAAAGGGTCAAGTCTGGATCGTTTTAGACTTTCTTTTCAGAATATTATTTCTTCGTGTCATTTATTTCAGACACTCACTCTGCGTATTTTTTCATATCATACTGAATTTTTTCAAATTTATTATTTTTCCTTGTTTACTCTGCTTCTTATCTCCTACAGAAGCAATATATTTAAATTTCTAATCAAATGTAAATGTAAATCACAGTTTATACTTGAAGATGAATCAATTCACAAGTTTATAACATTTGTTCCATCTTATAACATATAAACAGACGATCTTGCAAAGTTCTGCTTGGAATAAAAATTACTGATTGAAGCATGAGATTACTCTTCACTATCTAGCATACCAATGGTCAATTTCGAAAAATCCTCAATTTAGAATAAAATAATAATGTTTTAAAACCATCAAATAGCTTCTCAGATCAGTACCAAATATTCAGCAACCATGTTTATAAAATTCCATGCAAATCTTCATTACCTCCCTCTCTGTGTTTTAATTAATAAATTACAGCTTTATTAGTCGTGGCACAATAATTGCTTCGAATAGAAAGACCACAAAAGCCGTCATTTGACCTCTCCAGTCGGTTAACTCAAGATGATCACTTCTAATTGAGGCCCACCTTCAAAGTGGCCCTGCTTTCATTAGAAATAATATGCTTTGGTCCGGCTGGAATGGATGCATTTGGTGTTTCTTCCCGCTAATAGCGGTAAAGGAAGTAATACATACCACAGGTGTGTAGCCTTCCAGAACTCTGCTAGTTCTGGAATTAGTTTGATGTCCTTTCTATGCCTCAAAATTGCTTGATCATGCCTCATTGTGTTTGGAAGAATAACCCTTGCTGGAGGGGAATGATTAGTGATTTAAATAACATTTATTCTAGAAGGAAGAGGTTGTTTGCTTTCTGTGAAGTCACCTAAATAAAAGCATGAATTCTATATAGATGTTATCTTGGAATGATTTATCGGATGATGTTTGGTCGTTTGAGGAGGTAGGGGAAAATGGGGTAAAACCGAGTAGCTAAGGTTCGAAGGCCTGTTGAAGCTAAAATATTCGACATAGAGCTAGACAAATTTTATAAAATATTCTTTGTTCATCGGAGTACAATATATCTTTCCAGGAGTGTTACAGTTTCATTACTTTTTCATCTATGAATTTTTTTTTATTAAAAAATTCAAACTACCCGGTTTTACCCTACTATCGGGGTAAAACAGGGTACACTAGTTAACGTTATGAGAAGTTAGGAAAACTCGATTTTCCTAACTTCTCATAACGAGGGGGAAAGTTGAAATAATTTTTATTTATATGTCAATTGTAGAATATTAGTTACAAAATTCACATTTAATGCAGTTGTCTTCTTCCTCCGCGCCGCTGGAGCTTTCGTGAGCACTGCTAATACAGTTTTTACATTGGATTAACCCTCCTTCTTTATTTAAATTAGAAAATACATCATTAAAATATAAACAAGCAACGCATGATGTGTTTTTATAGTCTTCATAGGAATAATCATAAATACTGACTGTCCCGGCCTTACGCCACTTGGAGTACCTAGTTTTAACCCCAGTGCAGAGGTTATAAAAAGCGAAAAACATCCAAGCAATTATTGGAGTAAATCCTTTTTTATAAGGTATAAATCCTTAGTAAACCTATAATAAGTGGACCAAATAGAGTTTTTATAACTGTGATGATTTTTAAGAACGGATAGTTTAAAATCAAACGAACATTAGAGAGTTGACGTTTTAAAACAAATAAACATTCACAAAATCAGTGAATACATTAGCTGCGTGTTGCAGCTGTTGAATTCAGCAGCTGTTGCACTATTATTATTCCTTTTCTTGACTAGTAGAGTGTAATTCAGTATCTGTCTGCTAGGTAGGAGAAATAATAGCTCCAGAATCAAGGGTACCCGGTTTTTCCCCCTCTCTTCTACTTTGTTTTAGGTATCGATGAAATGAATTGATTGAAGAAATTATATGATTTTTCCTCTAAAATTGAAAAGAGAACTATTTTACTACAAATGGTTTCCTAGAATAAAAGTAAGATCCCAATATTTGTTCTGAACAATTCCCTTAATTCTGTACCAATTAACATTAATTTTACATGCGGTTTGGTCAAGGTTGATTTAAAAAAATAATGACCGCTGATATTTCTTTGTACTGGTTTCAGTTCATATCAATTATTTTCTAGTATAATAAATTCAAAAAATATTTCCTTAAAACTGTTATAGAAGTATATAGTTTTATTATTTCTCAATTCGCCTGCGTATTAGGAATATAAGTTTCCATGAACTTGTCAGATATCGACATCAATAATTCTTTCTCTCAAAGTAGCATATTTCAAAATATATACCTTAACGAAGAGATGACACATACAGATTGTAATGCTTGTTGCAGTGAGAATTTTTTATGAAAAATCATGATTTGTCTATAGGAGAAACTTGTCAGAAAAGAGCAAAAACACATTTATTTCAAAATTTAATATTTAGCATTAAAACATTTAAAATTTCTTTTCAATCTTGAATCGGAATTTAAATTTGATCCAACTTTCAATATGTCCGAATAAAACATTCAGGAAGATACAAACAATGAAATATATTCTTATCTGGAAAATCAACATTAGAATCAAGAGATACACGGTTGTATATGGTTGCGAAAATGTAATGTCGCTTTCCTGTCTCACTAGTCTTATGTTTGGGAAGAGAGTTTTACAGTAGTAAGTATGGGATGGCCAGGCCTGGACCCCTGACCTTGGCGACGAACTTCGCGATAATTTTTGCGACTTGACAACAAATTTGATGACCTTGGCGACAAATAGATGAGTTCAGAAAATGCGACCCTTTCCTCGATATCTATTAGGAAAGAAATACGCTTGAATGTACGAGAAAACTCCATGTGACGTCACGGCCTGTCGGGGAGAGTATATAAGGGCCGCGCTTGGATCAGAGAGGGAAGTGTTGATCCACTGGAACGACTTTGGAGTTTCGTCTGCAGTGCGAGCTAGGAAGCCGGTGATCTGAGCGCTATTGAAAGTGCTGTTATTGTCGTTATTAGTGATTTGCTGACTGTTTCTGTTACTAAATCTGAAAGTGCTGAACTGTCATTACCTGTGAATTGTTATGTGTCTACGTTGCTAATCTGTATTAGATCTATTGTTTCCTATTACCTGTGTTGCGTGTTTTCCTCTACATTTGTGAATAAACCGTCATTCTCTATTATCTTGCCTGTTGGACTGTTTATACCATACACCCACAGGAAAAGCTTTTGTAACAATATAAATAATTTAAGTAAATATGTTAGATTACCAATGTTGAGATATTTACATTAAAAAAATAACATAATAGATGTGCCGAAATTTAAAAACACCTTTTCAATGACAAAGAAAATAGTATGAAGAAATTACCTTAACCTTCCCTCGGGCGAATTTTATCTGTGAGATGAAGCACCTATATTTTTTTCCAGCCAATGTGCGGATTTTACCGAGAAAGGTGTAGAACGTGTAGTAGCTTCCTGCCACTCATACTAGGGCATAGTGTTTTTCCTGTAGTTCTTTGTTTATGTACGTGAGGGACACGATAATCTGGTAGATGAGTTGCGCCCAATTACATTTATATTTTTGATTTCCTAAATTTTTCTCAATATTATTTTTATATTCCTGCAAAATATCATATACAGGAAGCTACTGAATCCCAGACCCTAACTCAATGATGCTAATCGTTATTTACAATATATTGTTTCAAAAATTTCGAATAATTTCAGGCTTTCAACGACAACAGTTTTCTTTGATAAGAAACCTTATGGGAAAAGAAACTTAAACTCCTTCTTAAACTCCTGGATATTTTGATAGTTTAACTTGCAAGGAAACATAACGCAAATATAACTTTGTAGCACCGAATATTTCAGTTGGTAAGCTTTGACCTCAGCCTAAACAAAAATTTAATTGTTAATCTCATAAATGAGTTACGCACGATCTAGTTAGCATTTCTATTGCGCCCGACTGAATTTTAATAAAAATAAGTAAATATCAAAAATATTTGAGTATACTCAAAAGGTAAAATTTTATCTTCGCTTGTTTGTTTATATTATCTTCCACTTAAAATAAACACTAAGCTTTAGTTTAGATTAGTTTATCTATGTATTAGCATCCCGTTTTGAAGTAGCACGACTGTTTTATTTTGACGAACTTTATAATTTTGAACAGTTCTCATACCCAGATAGCACGTAAGTTCGCAGCAAGTTTAATTTTGACTTGATATTACCTTGTCATAGCAAATTTGACGCCTCAAACTTGAAGCGAACTTGTAGAAAATTCGCTGTGACAACTAGCGCCACCTCCTTTGCAATGCAAATTTGCTTCACATTTTCAAAGCAATCTTGATGCAAAGATAGCACAAAGAGATAATTATCTTTGTCTCTGTTTAAAAAAAACTATATCGCCTTTTTTTAATGTTGAAATTTTAACATTTATAAACAAAATTAAACCGAAAAAACAGTCAGTGTTTGTTGAAAAATAATAACTTATACATTTTGTCCCATTTTAAAGTAATTACTTTTGAACTCTAATTTAATAATTTATTCTCCTAGCAAACCGTAGTTATCAGAGAAAATCGCCCTCTCTTTGACTTCAAATCATATTCTCAACTCAAAAAATTAATGAAATCAAGAAAATAGTTTAAAATAAGTCGTATACCGATCGAATCGAACGACGTATTAGCGAAATCTATCTTCACCTCTCAGAGTTTAACTGGCCAGTGGTTAGCGCGCCAGCTTCGGAACCGGTAGGTCGCGAGTTCTAATCCGGGTTGTCTTCGTACTCTATTTTTGCTATAATTTGCAATGAGTTTGCAGTGCAAGTCTGCTGCAAATTTGCTGCAAGTTCGTCCCATGGTGACTTCGAAGATTGCGTTAACTTGCTGCAAACTTGTTTCACACTTGCACTCTTGTCGTGTCAAATTTGCTGTAAGCTTGCTGATTTGTTGCAAACTAAAATTGCTATCTGGGTATCACAAGAACAACACATAGGTACTTCAAATTTTGTTCATAAATCTTGCAGTATAAGAAAGATTTTAACGGATGTTTTGAAACAATTACATAGTAAATTTTTCATTGAGAAAAAGCGTTAGAATAAATCCCTTCCCTTCGCCGCGTCCCTTTACAAACTTTCGTTCCACACAAGGGAGAGAATGTTCGATCTATGTCAGATTGAACGTGCATAAGGGCCATAAACACAGCGGTTCTTTTGAGGAATTAAGTTTCGAAGCAGTAAAACTCCGTCCCGTACGCCCAGATAATACCACTAGGCCACCATTGTTCTATAAGCTATCAGTTATAAACTTGTGAAGTTAATTCAATTTTTCTTGACAAACTAATTACTGTTAGGTAGAATTTAGTGTATTGAACTTGAAATACACTTAATGATGGCTTATAATGTAAACAGAAAATAATGTCATGAAAATTATGCAAAGTTTTAGAATTAGCCCCTTTAGATGTGATGCTCGAGAGTTACTCGTGTATTGAACTATTGCATTTTCAAAAATATGAGCTAAAATAAAAGGATTTATAGACATAATAATTGTATAGGAAGGTTACTGCAATCTGTTACCATTCGTTCTCTATTAGCCCTAGCATAAAGCAATATGATAACAAATCCAAAAACAGAAAGTATCATCCAATTAGATAGTAGAAGAAACAAACCAAATGACAGGGTAAATATAAACAACCTTAAGACATAATTTAGGTTCTAATAACTCGAATTATACGTATTAGTAAACAAATATGAAGCAAAAAATAAGTTATTATTTCTGCTACGACAATCCTACCACTAGATGGCGCTGAAGCCGTGTGAAACCTTTTAGAATGTTATTTTTTCCCATGTCAGTTGTGAGTTGAATGAAACTGAAGCGTGGTGAACCAACCGCCACCTTCTTTATCGCTAATTAAATGTTGTTAAGTTTTATTACTCGTCTTGCATCTCAATTCAAATAAAAAAATCAACAATTAGGTTTTTACACTACCAACAATTTCCATCACTAAAAGAATTTTTCGAACCTTAATAAGCAGGACCTGCAGGATGAACATTAGATTCAAAATTTGAACTCAAAGGTTTTCTCCTCCCTTTCAAATGTACTTTATCAGCGCCATCATAGATTATTAAACCAGTGCAAGTCTACATCCAGAAATTTATTATGCCGTTCTACCTTCACCATTTCTTAGCTAGTATCATACTAGTCTTTAAGCAGCACCATTAGCATGCAAGAAAGGATGGCATGGTACGCATGATCTGTTGTATTTAATCAAGCGCTTAGGGATCTGTCTTCTAAAGATTTCTCATTAACAGTCCATTAGCTGTTCGAAATTCATGCACCACCATCATTTATTGGGGCATCAAATCTTGTAGGTAAATACTGCATCTAGAAGTTTGAAAGGGAAATGTTTTAGAGATATCAAGAATCTTTGCGTAGAGATGGATATGCTAGCAAATGCAATGGATTGGTAAGATATTTTGTGATGAGATTAGCTGGAATTCGACTGAGGGTAAATGTATTTGTATAAACTAGTTGGATCACAATGAGGTCAACTGAGTGGTAATCAGATATTTTAATCTTTCATTCATGTCCATGGTGTAGTCGCCAAAAGAACAGCGCTGAGACTCTCTAAAAGTAGTACGTGAACACTAATCTGGTAGACAAAAATCGCTATGTTCTTACAATTTTTGTCATTTATTTCCAGTAAAAGATCAGTGCCGGAACGGCGCTTTGGCTTACATAAGGTATAAGATTTGACATTCGTCACGACGATACAAAACTTTTTATACCTCTTTCCCCCCTCAGACCCATATCCTAGATTCGCCATTGAATTTGATATTCCCTTATTAAAGTAATTTTAAACTTCAAATTGTGTTAGACATTTAATCCCTAGTTAGAATTCAAATAGTGTTGCTCCCGTTCTGTTCTCTGTCTACATGAATGTCCTTAGTAAACTGAAGTAATTGTCTATATCATCGAACATCTACTTCGGAACCAACTTAATTTGTTAAAAATTTACTAATAATTTTTATTTCCCTTTTACATGCATTAATGCTATTATTTTTTGGACAAGATTTATGTTACAATGAGAACGAAAATGACAGTTTATTGAACTTTGTAATATGTAAACACTTTATAAATATATGTTAATGAAGTTTGAATTCATTCACTTAATCGAATCGAAAGTTTATTATTAACTTATTCCTATTTAAATTAAAGTAAAACACTTAGCATGATGAACGTTATATTAAAAATAACGAAAAAAAATCCAGGATTATATCCTCACTCAGCTACTCAGAAATTCTACGAAAGAAATGTGTCTCTAAATTCTGCTGGCGCTTATATAAATAGTGTGTCTATTCATCTTCCACTGACTTTAATTAACTGAAGAAGTTATCTAAAATTTTCTTTTTATAGCTTTCCCGTTTGTATCAAAAGGGATTCAAATCAAATTCTCAAGATAACTTCTCGCCCTCTTTCAAAAGCGAAACTTCAAACTTTATAATGGAATGTTTATAAAGATCTTCTTTCAGATTTGGCGTTACTCCAGGAAGATTATCATAAATGGAAAAGTTTATTCAGTTATAACAACAATAAACCACGAATATTTACTCATCACAGCACCCGAATTGAAAGAAAATGTTTAACCTTTGCCCTAGAAGTGGGAAGGAAAAGCTGTCAAATATGTCGCCCGGTTCTGAGTTAGGAAAATTTCATATCCAAACAAGAACTTTGCAGAAAAACCTGTATGATTATTTTTATCCCATGCGGTGCAAAGTCTCTGACTTAATGAATAACTTTTGGTAAAAATTACTGCATAAATTAGTAAACTGCACGCGAACACGATAGAGTTCTTTTTCACGAAAACTTTGCTCCCATCAACAAACACCGCTCAGAGTGAGTCTTCACTTGAGACATTGTTTCGAGACGTAGAGCTTTCACTCACTAGAATCTCACTTATTTAAACTTAGTTTTATAAATTCACTTTACATCCACAATTTTAAAAACGCATTAAATAGGAGATAGTTCTTTTTACTTTATCATTTGTTTGATATAATCAAGTAGTTATGCGCTATGCAGTGAGATCGCTTACATTGACCCTGGCGGTAAACTGTGGAATTAGCGAACGTATCTCGTAAGCGGTGCAGTATAGGAAAAGAGAAATTTCAAACTTTTAGAAGGTCATTGATTCAGCGCAAAAAGACACATTTTGAGCATTTTTTCTAACGTATTAACATAAGATTGTAATTTTAAAGGCCATCGTGAAACTAGAAATAAAAGGGATAGTATTTATCTGGTCATTCATGAACTCTACACTCCACCCAAATGTTGGCATTCTACACCATTTGGTTGGAGTGCCAACACGACATTTGGGCTCATTTTTCAGCCATACCATTCACAGTTTCTGAAAGAAATTCACACACAACATTAAATCCATTCTGCATTATAATTATATAAATATACAGCTTAAAATATGTACACCTCACTTTGCGCTCCTGTTGCGAACATCTGAGGCAAAGCATTACAGACGACAGAGGGATAAGAAGATCATTGAAATGTCTTGCCCAGCCTGTTCACCCGATCTAACACCCTGTGAGTTTTGCCGTGGTGTTATGTAAAGGGTGGGAATTATTTACTCTTTAATTTTGATCATATTCTCTTTGAAACAAAAAAGCAATATGGATTCATAGCAAATGTATTGCATGTAAATAAATTACTCCTTAATAATCTACACATCAGTTTGGCAATTTGATTATTAAAAAAAGTATGTAGAAGTTAATAAAGCTTCCCCAAATGCCATTTACAAATATTTTTGAAATAAAGAAATTATTCATCTATAATGAAGTATAATTTGAACCAGAAAACAGAACTATAAACATATAGAAAGTTCAAATTAGAATTGGATTACATAGAAATTTCAAATGAAATATAAAATCATATTCTTATTAAAAACCTAAACGTATTCTTGCATACCATTTCTTACTCCTTTTTTCCAAGAATTTCATTTTTTAAATTTTAGTATCTAATATAAATTAATTATCCCGGATAACAATGCATAATTCTTCTCTTTTAATCTCACATCAGGGAAACTACCTAATGGCTCTAAAGAGAAACGTTTTTATTTATTTATTTAATATTTTTTGAACAAGCTTGAAAATTTAAACAATGTTTGATGATAAAGGAAATATTCTAATGATAATAATTATCTTATCGTATTTGTTTCCAAATTTCCCTTTTAATTTCTTCATTACGACATTTTTGAAAAAGGAAATTGCTCTCGTCAGAGACAAGAGAACACATTTTAGATTCCAGTAATTTTATTTCATAAATTGAAAGTTTTTAGTCTTTTAATTATTTTCCTAAATTATTGAATTTTTCAACTGAAGCAGAAGCTTTACTTTGAAGATCGTACTTTAACTAATTAGTATGTATTTCCATTCTCACAGTTTACACACGGTTAAAATGAAATTCTGAATTGTTGCTGATTAAATACATTTTAAAATATGATATGTACCACTTTTTATTTTTGAGCGAATAATATCGAATTTTATTTTTTTTAGAATGTGTCTCTTTTAAAATCTCGAAATTTAAGAAGAGAAGACTCTCAAGAATAGAAATTTTTATTAGAATAGGCCTGAAAATATTTATCATGGTTACGCAGTGGTCTTTCATCTGATTTTGTTTCAAATCTTCCACTTAATTTGCTAGGAAAGAATACGTTTTTATTTTGGGTTAATTTATTTCATGCATTGAAGCTGTTAGTGTAAGAAAAACAAACTAATTCATTTTTAAATTCTTCGCAGGAAGCAGAAGATTTGCTTTGAAGATTGAATTCAAACTTTTTAACACGTATTTTAATTTATTTAATATTATTTATTTCAAATTCCATATTTTATACGGTGTCCGATATTAAACTCATTTTAAAACATACTGAAAACAAGTTTTTATTTAGAGTTTAAAATTTAATTCATTTGAGAAAAGATTGTATAAATATATAAACTTTTGGAGGTTGTTAATAATTTTAAATTTATACTTTGAAATTAAGGATTTTTTTCAATTCATTCGAAAAACAAAAGATGGGTAGGACTGTGTGCTCGATATCTTCAAAATTTTATTTTTAACCTTCTTTAAGCCAAAATTAAAAGATTCTCCTGGCAATAAATACAGGATGTTTTTTAAATAATGGGTTAAACTTTAAGTTTAGGTTTAGAATAGAGAAATAAATCATTTTTACAGTAGAAGATGGGTCGCGCATGCAAACGATGAGTGTTACAATGGGTTGTTTGTCAGTGAATTAGGCTACGGTAGATCTTTGCCAGTGAATTACTGGGTGTTTATAAAATAAAAATAAATAAAACTTTGCCTATGCATGAGTTCCTAGCGAACATAACTCTCATTCAATCGGAATAAAAGTTAGTAAGCATTCTTCATGCTAGTGGTAGTTTGGTGCTGATGGTTTCTTAAAAGCTTAACAGTATCGCTTTAGCTTGAACAATTTCAAACATTTTTTATAAAAAAATTATGGTTGCACAGTGTAATTCTAGTCAATGATCAATCGAATAGTGAATTATTATCTTCTTCATAATTTAAATATTATTCCATGATTATTTTTAACTTCTGTGTTGAAGAAAAAGTTATCTGAGTGAGAAAAAATGTTATTTCAGAATTATATGGTTTGGGTAAAAACTCAACAGTGCATCAAAGGGGATATTCTATTCTCTAATTTAGTTATACTCGTCCTGAAATGGCTAAATACAAAAAAATGCCTCAATACTTTCTACATATTAGTCATGACAGTATGGATCGGCCTCTTTTCCGCTTAGTGAGATTGATGTATTTTCCGGTTCTGAAAATAACTACAGATGCCTGTGTACTACTGCTTCGCAATATTAAACAATTTGCCATTAGCATTTTATGAGAATGAAATTTCTACAGGGTAATTATAATTAAGGTTACCCTATTTAGACCTACGTACAGTCCGTTCTGGTGGTCGGATGTCGATGATACTTTGTATATACGTTATATGAACCATGGAAAAAAGAAATCTACAATAAAAAATAGTTCAAATTTCGACCCATAGATGGCGGTTTTCATATACGAAAAATGACGGTATACAAATTGGAGAAGTTTAGTCAGGAATTTAGTTTATTGGAGAAGTCAGTAGTAAGTGCCGTAAATATATTTTTCACCATGCCGTTAGAGAAGAAAAAATGAGCTTCACTCATGAACGACAAGTACAAGTGAAATAATTTAACAAGATAAATTAAAAAATAAACTTTTTATTAGACAGAATGGTGCAAAAATACAGCAACTTCCAATAAAATACAAAAGAAAGATTTTTAATTACAAAAAAGTAAATACAGAAAAAACAGAGGAAGTAAACAATAGTGATAACAATATACCTTTTGCGCGCCAACGCAGCAGCATCTAGTTATTGCATTAACAATATTGTCCACTTTTTCCATTTTATTTATTTATTTTATCTTAATGTGTTTTAATTTTTATTAAAGCATTATTTTTTTGTTTGATTGTATCTTAATTGGTTAGTTGACTTCAGACAACATTGTTAATGCACTCACTGGATGCTGCTGCGTTGGCACGCAAAAGGTATATTGTTATCATATTTACTTCTTCTGTTTCTTCTGAATTTTCTTTTTTGTAATTAAATATTTTTACTCATGAAGTTGTTTTATCAGAACGGCAGTAATTTTTCAACTGCACTGACAGATTATCGTCGCTTGAAAGCCTTACAAAAAGGATCTACGTCGAGGCAGGCTTCAAAAAAGATGATTATAAATTTGATCGAGTAACAGAAATTTGAATAGAATAGGGAGTGAGTTGAGCATGGGGAATGAGTTGGATGTGTTGCTAGGAAGAGGAAGAAAATACATGAAACTGCGGAAGAAGCCGTTCTTGCCGTGGTCGAAAGAGCGTCCGATTCTCAATATTCTTCGACAAGTGCTCGAACGGTGTCACGTGACTTCTCTCTTCCTTGTCTACAGTTCGAAAGATCCTTCGATACATTGTAAATTGATATGAATACAAGATCCACATTCTGCAAGCTCTGAACCCTGCAGACCCGTGTTAAACGCACTCAATTTGCTAGAATTGTTTTGGCCAGAATAGCCTTTGACAATTCATGGTCTTGTTTAGGATCGGACGAGGCACACTTTACCTAGACGGAGTAGTGAGTATTCAGAACTCTGACATATGGGGTACTGCAAGTTCTAATGTTGCGCGTGAACAATCTCTGTATCCTCATTACATTATTAAAAGTTGTTGTTTTATTGCTTATTTCATTCTTGGTCCCTTTTCCTCCGAGGAGAACACTCCTCGTGGCCCTCAATGGTGTTCCATTACTGGTAGCCGTTACTGCGACCTTCTTCAGCAGCAAGTCTTTCCTGCTTTACAAGAACGAGAGTGTTCAGAGACTACTGTTTTCATGTAAGATGGTACACCACGTGGCATTTTCCGATTAGTGCGAGAATCTGCTTCGCGACTTTGGAGAAAATAGGGTAATTTCGAGAAGTTTTCCGACTGCCTACCCTCCCTCGCTCTCCGGATTTGAATCCCTGTGACTTCTGATTCTGGGAATTACTGTAAGATCGTGTCTATGAAGGAAGCATGCGGACTCTGCCGGAATTGAAAGCAAGCATAACACATGTTTCTGCTTTTGATCGAGAAACCCTTCGGGCTACTGCTGAACACGCTGTAACACGCTTTAAACATGTATTTGATGCAAATGGAATTCACATTGAACATATGCTGCAATTAAATAAAGTTTTGTATATCGAATTTGTGTTTTTTCATCATGCGACCCTTCTCACCTGGTGGTAGAAATTTGAACTATCATTTTTTATTGCAGATTTATTTTTCCCATGGGCCATATAACGTATATAGAAAGTTTCATAGACATCCGTCTACCAAAACGTACTCTACGTAGTTCTAAATAGGGTAACTTTAAATATAACCACCCTGTATATCTCCGTTTTTGCACTAAAGCGCGCGCGCGATTGCCTTTTATTTATTACTTATGCCGCTCTTAAATTTTTGTATTGAAGAGCAGCAGCTCCTGAGCATATTGACTAAAATTGTAAACGATTGCTGTTTTCAGACTTTATTTAGTTATATATATATATAATCTAAATTTCTAGAAATAGTGGTACTTGACGTAATCCATTCAAATATTTACACATTATATTTTATCAAAACACAATTACTGTTAACTAATTCTAATTTTCCTAAACAAGCCCGAATTAAACAATATAAATGATTTAATTAAATGGTTTATTTTTTATTTAAGCTAAATTCTTATATAATTCTCCGAAACATACTGGTTAATATGATGATTAATTATTTATTGCTAAATTCTTTTGAAAATATCAAGATTTTATTTGGGAATCTGCAGATATCGATCCATATTCCAAAAAACATAATTGATGCCAACATAAGAAATGAGTCTTTAAAAGGATATGAAATTGAAAGATATGCGTTAGTATAAAAATATACTGATTTAATTATAAAAAGATAAATTATTTAATCATAAAGTTTAACAAAAAAAATTTTAAAGGTATAAATATTTGAACTTCTAGCATTTTTCAAAAGCTCTAAATAACTTCAAAACTCTATAAAACTATTTATGTTACAAACCATATATCTCAAAAACTAAGTCATCTGATAAGGTTCTGGAATTTCATGCCTGATATCTAAAATTGAAATAGAATATTATTATTATAGGTACATTTCAAAGTAAGCATAGAATCTGATTTAATCTGGCTTTGCTAATAAAATAGTTGTACGATATTACTAAGCATATTATTATATTGGTTTTTATAACATATATCTTAATAAATGTGGAACATAAAGAGAAATAGCAACAGCTCGTGTCTTTTCTCGACCTGATAACTGCTTGCAGGGCCCCTCTATATTAGAAGCTCAGTGCATGTGAACTCAGTCTCCTCTCATTAAAATTTAAATCAATGACACTGAAATCAATATCTCTAAGAATTATATAGTGCCTTCTCTATTGGCACAAGATATTTTACAGTATTTGCACGATGTCACAAAGATCTTCAAAATCTCGCAGAATTCCGTAAAGTTATATGAATATGGAAGGACATTTTATGCTTATCGGAAAACAAGTTACTATATGTTTTCTTTAGCAAGCAATGTAATAAAATGCTCTTTGCGGCTTATATTTGTTGTGAATGGCCGAGACGAAATTTTAACACAAATTCTGCAATAGGGATTTATGAAATGTGTAATAATTGTCGTTACATAAGTATTCTGAAAAAGAATGCTGCTTGTCCTGCTTTTGTTTATTTGCAAATCATTACTTTAAACCCACTTCGTTCCGCCCATTCCTGCAAACTTCACCGGAGAATGCATCTGCGTACATTAATTATGTCTCTTTTCATATACTTTCTCACAAGAGTAAGCTCTCCGTTATACTTTTTTTTATTTCATTCTTGGAATATGTTAAATATCTACGAATAATGCTTCATAACCTTATAAATTAATAACAGCCTCTTTCGGGCCAACTTGTTAATATTAGATCGCAGACACGTACCTACGAAGTTAAATTTTTTGTCATCGCATTCTTTTGCAAATATCATACATTTATGTGCAAGGATTAATACAATGTTTTTTAGCTCAAACGTTCTTAAGCCACGGATCATTAATTTTACTGAAACTCAAGTGGCGATATGATTTCCAACATGAATCTTATCTATGGCAATTGGATATTTATTTCCTGCTAGTAAAATTTTAAAATTGATTGAAATTTTAAAATTGTTTATAGCAAAACCTAAACAATTAATTAAGAAGGAAAAGAAATTATAAATTAAGCTATATTTGAACCATTCGATCAGTAGCATCGTTTTGCGAACAAAGCCGCTGTTGCTGTGAGCGCCTCGCGACGGACGAAGTTGATAGGAGATTAGTGGGTCTATTCTGGTACCCCCGGTTGGGTTGGGTTCCGCACGTTAACAACGGAACCCAACCCCAACTCCCAACCCAACCGGGGGTACCAGAATAGACCCCTTAAGCGATATTGCGATCGTGAATGAGGGTTCGAGTGTCGAGATATCACCACCGGGAGGCAACATGAAACCGTGGATGAACGGCACACAGATCAAATATAAAAGAGGTGCTTTTCTTGCATCTCTCTATGCAAACATTCCTTTACCATCGGTGGATAGTTTTGGTGTCGATATAATCTGTGGCATCACCGCGGCATCTGGCAATATCCTGAAATGTAATTACATGCAGATCGGATCCGCCCTCTTTGTGATGTCACCTATCGACCAATAGCGACGAGCCTGTTGCAGTATTTAAGGACTGATTGCTACTGTTCATTCCTTCTTCTTTTTGTATCATTTGATAGCTAGCAGTACAATGACTTTATGATTTGATTTAGGATTTTAATTTAGTTGTTGTTTTATTAAATTTGTTATTTGGTTATCGAGTAGTCTTGCTTTTATTGAGGAACCAGCTAAGTAGTTTCTCACAATGGTATACTTCTGATATATGTTGAATACAGGCATGACAGTTGAGAAGCTGAGTAGTGTAGTATCGTACTAGTTAATATGAAGCACTTGAGTGTCAATCTTTCTATGTACCGACTACCCCAGCGACTAGATTAGTAAATCTCTCCTCTATTCATGCTGCAAAGTTAACTTGACCTCGACGTAGGCCTAGAAGTTACGACTCTTTAGATCTTCCACACCGCTGCAATGCCAGTTTTGCCTTTGCTTGAACTAAGTTAACCTATCAGAACAGGACAAAGATTTTATTTCAAGTCAAGGGATGGAAAATTCGTCTTGACCCAGAGCTCTTAAGTAGAAAAGAGTTACTAAACGACATTTATATCAAGTTAACAACGGCCTATGGCGAGGCACTTGTATGTGAAACCAACTGGGTAGATAGTTGTTGTAAAGCGTTACAAAAACACTTTTATATCATGTTTGTATAAAAAAACTTATATATTCAGATTAAATTTTCCTACTCAATTCACGATCGCTATGAAACCAAAACATGGGATTCCAAGCCTTAGACGGTGAATACTCAATTTGAAGAGCTATGAGAATTTAGATCTTAATACTTCAAACACTTCCATCAATTAAACAGTAATGTGACTTCAATATCATTTACAGCGGAAAAGCATCATGTCCGTACAGTTCCTAAATGTTTTACTGTTTAGTGTTTAGGTACATGTTTATCTTCAACTTGGATAAATTCATCTTAATTTTGGTGATAAGCTCAGATTTGCTCTGCCTTAGCCTCGATTTCGAAGAGCTAAAAATTACAGGCAATTGACAAGAAAAAAGGAAATATTTCCAAAAGCCACTTTCCCTAAAATGCAACAATTTTTATTGAACTTCAAATCTTACATTCACTTAATCAAATATTCTCCCAATTTTCTCACCTTACAAAGCGAAAATTACCAAACTAAAATTTACTTTGATTTAATTGAGATTAGCCGTGAAACTGACAGAAGATGAAACCTCCGTAGAGTTGGCAAATTTAAAATAAAATAATGGACTTAATAATGGAATGTTGGTTTAAACAGTAAAACTAGGAAAATGCAGACAGAATCCGCTATTCGTTCGTTTACGAATCCTTTGTTTTATCCGCTTTTGATTCCTTGTAACTGCGATTGGTTGAAAAGTGAGATGACCTATTGCAGATTTCAACGAAGCGGAACAATATTGCAGAACTTCTGCTCCACCAATATTAATTGGCGATATGTGAGATCTATAGTATTCTTCATGCAAGTGGTATAACTTTACGAATAGTATGTTTTGTTTATAGTTCTTTAAATTTAAACAGTATATTTTAAATTTAAAAAAAATGTAACCTTTTTTCACAACAATTTATGTTCGCTTAAGAAACACAGGGGCAATCTAGCTCTCCAAATAATTGATATTACTACAAACACTCGAATAATTTCTTTTGTCTTTTAAATAGTGTTCCATGTTTACTTATAACTTCTGTGTGTTACAGAGAAAGTCAACTGATTGAGAAAAAGAAAGCTATTTCAGAAATATATGGTTTGTTCAGCAAAATCTACACTGTATCAAAGGAGATCATCTATATATTTAAAATATTTGGCAAAACCACAGAACTAATTTCCCAACTTAGACCCTTCGAGAATTTTTGTTTCAATTTAAAGCTTATGATGTCTAGATATGCGATCAATGGTCACCAGCCAGCCATCATTTTCGAGGGAAATTGAAAAACACAAACGCGCTGTGCTTTCTGTAGGTTTTTTTCTATATTTCTCATTGATTTAGTCTAGTTGAGATATTATCCTGAAGAAAGTATCTGTTAGAGCAAACGACACAAGCTAGTCGGAGAATAAATACGTCAGTTTAATGGGCCAGGTGTGGATGGATCGTTATTCGCTTTCTGTTGAGAATATTATTTCTATGAGCTATTTATTTCTGAAGCTTAGGCTCCATATTATTTACATATCATAGCGACATTTTTCTATTGTCTTACTTCTGCCGTGCACTCTGTTTTTGGATCTTTCTGAAAAGCTTAATATATGCATTACTAACCAGAAATAAATGTAATTCAGTATGAATTAATTTCACTTTCCCTTCCTGAAAATAAACGAATTAACAAGTTTCTGAAATTTGTTCCATATAAAGAACATATAAGCAAAAGATATTATAAGTTTTGCTGGAAAGAATAATTATTAATCGAAACGTTAGATTACTTTTCACTACGAAGTATACAAGTCGTCAAATTCAAAAAAAATCTTCAATTTAGAATTCAATAATAATGTTTCAAAGCCATCAACCAACTGCTGAAAGGAATACCAAATACTCATCGAAAGCATTTATAAAACTTCCAGGGCAAATTAACATTACCTCCTTTTTCCTCCACGACTTTCGAAGGAAATCTAAAAAAGGCCTATTGCCTCTATGGGGAAAAGACACGACAGATTGTCCCTGGATCTAGTATGGCAATTTTTATTTTGTTTGAAAGTTTATGATCCCTAGATATGTCATCAATGTCACCTGCCACCCATCACCATCCATTTTTGAATTGTGCAAGCTAGATCTTAGGAAGAGTGTTTCAGCCTTTACAACGGCCAATTTATTTCGCCATGCTACAAGCATAACTACGGGCCAATATCTATATATACGGGCTAATATTTTTTCGCTGAGGGTCGCTAGTTTACCCATAAATTTAATAATACTTTTCCGAAAATAGGATAAATGCCTTATTATTTATGGCATCATTGTCATGACAATAGAGATCGGTTATATGAATGTGACGAACTATCTCGAATACAAAACCAGCGGGAGTGGTCTCCCCTAAACTTTCTCGTATACTTTCTAAGTGGAGATTCGTCAAAATCTCGAGTTCGAATTTTTTTGACGATTACAATACTTTCTCTTTGTATACTTCGTATACGAGAAAGTAAAACAAAAAAACAAACAAACCTGAAATCAAATATCTGTTGCCACGTTTCAAAAAAATATTACTTTGAAGCAGGTGCGATAAAATAGGCAATGCAATGAATACTAAAGCGAAAATTCTGCTTTGGGATTCAATTCCCAAGAAAACAATTTATACTACCACAACCGTAACAATTGCAAAAGCGCGTGAATGAAAGATTTGCTGAAATAATGAGATCGGTTTGATTTACAACAATAAAAAAATTTTTAACAATTGATGCTTGAAAACATTATTTATTGTTGTAAATAAAATTTACAGCAATAACAGATTGCTACCAATACGCATGTGCATGAGAATCGGATTAAAAGAAATTGAATATGCAATTTGAACGCCTCTTTTTGACGGATTTGGCCCAAACTTTTATACGGACCTACATTCATAACGATAAAACTGTGTACCAAATTTTATCCATTTTCTATCCATGGTTTTGAGTTATAGAGTTCACATGACCGCGGACATACAAATAGACAGACTTCCCTTTGACGGATTTTGTCCAAAATTTGATAGAAATCTACAAATTATGTTTAAAGACCACATACCAAATTTCATCCCCGTAGCTCTAATAGTTTTCGAGTTATCGTGTTCACAGACAGACACACAGACAGACAGACATAATCCGAAATTGTGTTTTTCGGACTCGGGGAGGTCTAAAACGTGGAGATCTGTCAAAATCTCGAGTAAGAATTTTTTGACGATTACAATACTTTCTCTTTGTATACTTCGTATACGAGAAAGTAATAATGGCGCCATTGTCTAGGTGTAACGCAATGTTAAATTAGTTGACGCTAATAATTTATGAGAGTGAATCATTTGCAACCTCTTTTTCTGTGTTATCGCTTGTCTTTTATTCTTTCTTATGCCGCTATTAAATTTCAAAAGCAGCATTTCATAAATGATTCGAAATACTTGTAAATCATAACATTTTTCTAAAAATTTTATATTTATATAAATAATATCACTTCAAAGAAAAGATGGTACTTAATTTAATAAATTGAAAAAACTATACATTTTATTTCATTCAAATACCATTACTATTAATTGGCTTAAAAGGGCTGGTAGTGAACCACAAGTAATTTAATTCTGTTATCTAAAAGTTTTTTTTGAATTTGAGCTCATTTCAAATATGACCGTTGGTAAGATTCTGGCTAATGAGTTAATAAATCATTTATAGATAATATCCGAAACTATAACGGTTTTAATTAGTAATCTGCAGAAATAGATCTATGCTGAAATTAAAAACTAATTCCGCAAAGAGAATCACTCTTTGAAAGCGTCGGAAATTTACAGGGATAAGTAATTGCAACAAGACACGCATTTTCCATAAAATAAATGTAATTTAAATATCGCAAGGTTTTAATAAGAAAAAAACTCAGAAACTCCCATTAAACTGCTGGTGTAAATTTAAGATATTGTTTTGATATTAAATAAGTTAACACAAAAATATTTCCTTCCTATAGACATTGGTTTCACAAAAACAAAAGATTATATCTGAAATTTCATCACTGAATCAATAATTTTAACCACTATACACACATTGTGTCCTTTAAATTTTAACTAGTCAGTCATTGAATTTAAAATTTGGTTTAGACAAATTCAAAAACATATATAAATTCAGGGAATTATGAGAAACATTACACAAGAAATTTAGTTCTTTTCTAAAACTACTGCAGTGTCTCTTATATTTTCCATTTTACTAGTAGGTCTACGGTATCGTGATTGTTCCATGATTCCATTCAGAAATTCACACCATTAATTTGCAAACAATGAAGATCCAAAAGAACTTAATTTAATTGAATGAAAGAAAATAACTATTAAAAGCAAGAAATGTTGTCAAATAAACAATGGATTCCGAGGAACTTAAATCAAGGGAAACGAAGCGTTTTACAGTTTATCTTATCTATAATATTCTTAAGAATATAATTTCCTTAAGAATTAAGAATACTATAAAATAATGAAATCTTCTGATATTAAAAATTTATTCTGAAATAATGGTGTATTTCTCAGTTTTATTCAAAAAATATAAACGATTTGCTCGTTTGAATAGCTGTAATATCTGTAAAATAAAACAGTAAATAAAATTGTAATGAAGCATTGCAAATAACGAAGAAAATCAGCGGGTTCAAAACATATTGTTCATTTTTTAATTGTTCGATTATCAAACATTTTTGATATTGATCATTAATTTATTGTTTGATTTTCAACCATTTTCGCAATGACAGACGTTTATTTAAATGCTATAAAAAACAACTAATTGCTGTTCTTTCCTCTCAGTCGTTTTTTAGAACTCAGCCTCTGTTGTAAAGAGAGTGTAGGATTTTCATTTGATATAAATATCTGATATTTTAAATAAAAATGCCATGTTTTCTGTAGTGCGGCATTTTCTATTTTTTTCTTTCCGGATTAATTCTAAATAGAAATAAAAAAAGTACGAAATTCAGTGTCTAGTATAAATCAAATTATCAACATTCATTTCATTAAAAACTTTGTTCTGTCTGAAAGCTGCCAACTGTTTTTTTTTCCTGGAAAATCATGTTTTTTAAAAGTTGTGCAGATTTAAATCTTAAACTAAATAAGAAACGAGTTTACATGCATTTTCTTGATTTTGTAAGCCAGTCAAATTGTTCATTACTTCGTCAAAGTTGTTTTGAACTAAGTACTCAGTCATCAGTTGCAACAATCTTTGTTCTTCTAATTTTAATTTATTAGAAAAATGACTGCATAAATTTATACAACTGTGAATGCTTTTAATCACATTTGTGATTTAGTTTTTCGAATTAAGGAATTTTTTCCATATTTGATATCATCTTGATTACAAATTTTAAATTGAAACACTGGAAAAAAAGTTGGTAGAACTTTGTGCTTGATACATTCTAAATTTTATATTTAAACTTTATTAAACAAAAATTAAAAGATACGCTTGCCATTAAAATACAGGATTCTTCAGAAACGATGGCTGAAGCATTAAGGGTAGTTTCAGCATACAGAAACAAGTCATCTTTAACATGGATCACGGGACCGCAAATGCAATGGGTGAACATACAGTGGGTTGTTTTTCAGCCCGTTACGTGGTGTTTATAAAAAATGTCAAAAAAAACTGTCTATTGATAAGTTCCTAGAGACCATATCTTTTCATGGAAAAAGAATTAAATTTTAGATGCAGATATTTAGATGTATGCGCTCAAGAAAGATTTGAAAAAGAACAATGCAGAAAATCATCGGAAAGGTGACAAATGACAGCCTAAATTTTAATCAAATAATGGACTTTAAAACGGCATCTTATTTTAAGTAGTGAAACAAGTGGAAGAAAAAGATTTTCCGTATCAGTTCATTTAAGAATCCTTTGGTTTACCCGTTTTTAATTCCTTATGTCAACTAAGAATTGGAAAGTGAGATGCCATATTGCGGTTTTTAAGTTGATGTAAGTTTAACGGTACGGAACAGTATTGCAGAACTTCAGTTCAACCAATATTAATCCACGATATGTGAGATCTTCAGCATTCTTTATGCTAGTGGTAAAACTCTTCGAACACTATGTTATTGATAGTTTCTAAAAACTTGAACAATATCGCTTAAACTTGAATAATTTGCAACCGATTTTAGAAACAAATTATGTTTCTAGTTATTATGAAAATCGGGCTTATGGTCAATCTAGTGTTTCAAATTATTGATACACTTTGAATGATTTTTTTTAAAGTTTTAAATGGTGCTCCATTATTACTTTTAACTTCAGAGTTGAATAAAACGTGAAGTGAGTGAGAAAAAAGATATTATTTCGGGATTATATGGTTTGGGTTAGAAAATTAACAGAACATCAAAGAAGATAATATATTCTTTAATTTAATAATATTCTTCTGCAATTAGTTTTTAGTCCCAATTAGTTTTTACATATATGTCATGAAAAAAGGGACCGATTTCTTTTCCGCTAAGGGAAAGTAACTATTAGACGACAGTAATATATTAGTTTTGGATAGAAATAAGCTATGTGGGATTAGTACAATTAGTTTACACTTTTATTATTGCCCACTTTTTTAATACTGTCTGGAACATATGGCCATAGTGGAAGAAAATCCTAGAAAAGAGTACATTGCATTTTTGCACTAATAAAGGAAAGAAGACAAGAGATTCGAGTTCCGGACTAATTATACTTTTATTTACAATATTAAATAAATTATTGCCAACTTTAACAATGAGCTACTCATGGTTATGTGGAACAATACAATACAATCGCATCTAAGATTTTGTTGATGCACATGTCGATCAGAGAGTTCTGATATGACAAAATTACATACATTATATCATTCTTAAAATTTCTGCAGTATTTCTAAATGAAACATAAACGCTATTAAAAAAATACTTTCACAAAAATTACTCTATTAAATTTATAGAGTTTAAAAAGAAACAAATGTCAATAACATTAAATTTTAAAAAAATATAACCCGCCGAGAGTTCTAGTGAGAAGAATCGGTAGGATCAGCTAGATAGCTCATCATTTGCACAAAAGATAAATATCGAAATTGAAATAACTAGGCCTAAGAATTCGCTGAATATCCATGATCGTTGCTGGGCAATGTTTGTGAATTCTTTAAAGTTTTAAGCAATTCTTCACAGTTTCCGCTTACAGATCATTTGCAAAATTTTGTTCATTTTATCGAGACTATTGATGTAATTTATCTAAAAATCAACAATGCCTATGAGTAATAACTTTATTACTCTATGTAAATATATGCAGCAGTTATTCTGAAGAACTCTACTCACAGTTAGCTGTTGCTTGAAAAACCTAACAATGCTCGGTCATTCTTTTCTCAAAATATACGAAAATGAACTTCGTTGCTTCATCTAAAACAGTTGCAGAAGCTTCCCTTCTCGAACCATCGGTATGTCTGCAAGGACGAGTGCCTAATCTAAGAAAATCCTCAGCACCGCGACCTCGCAGACCCACCACCTTATTTCGCACAGGCAGACAAGCGAATTCAACTCACACGAAGAAAAATCTCCCAGTCAGGGGACGCCCAGACCTGAGTACACCAAAAAGCTTCCGCCTTTTAATGGCGAGCATACAGTCCGGTACAAGTAAAACGATTTAAAACTGATTCAATACCGAAATACTAAACAAATTGCATAAAAAGTTAAAGCAATTAACAATGCAGTTAATAATTACAAAAAGGGAATAATTAATTGAGAAATTTAACAAAATTTTTAAAAGTCCGTTGAAAAGTCAAGAGTTACCACAAGACATGAAAAAAAACTTTAGAGGCGAAAATATTAATTATTTAAATAGCACTGGTAAAGCCGAAAAGGATGTTATTGCTTAATTTCAATCTAACAATAACGTATATTCAAGCACAATAAATAATTACCACCGTTTGTGCGCTTTGCGATGTTAAATAAGTTGCCATTAAAGTTTTTGAGAGTGAATTTTCTATATCCTCCTTTCCTCTCCACCATCAACTATATTTTCTCCTTTTTTCTTATGCCGCTCTTAAATTCTCAGATTTAAGACCAGCAGTCTATAAAATTAAAATTTAATTTTCTCAGAAGTATGCATTTCTAAAAAATTTGCTACTTACATACTCTATATATTTTTTAAAAATAGTGGTACTGACAATGAAATAATGGTACATTATATTTACTCAAAAAACTATTACTGTTATATAATATACTTAAAAGAGCCCTTGATGAAAATTAAGTATTCTAATTATATTGTCTCTTTTATTTAAACCCGATTATAATATGTTACGAGCTAATATTCTAACTAATTATTAATAGCTGAATACTTTTAATTGGGAGTCTGAAGAAAACAATACACGTTAAAAACACAAATTAATGCCAACGTATAGAATATGCCTTTAAAGCGGTATGAAATATAAACACATGAGTTCGAATAAAAATATACAGATTTCATTGAGAAATGCCTTCATATTTAATAAAATATTTTTAAAAATGCAAATATTTGTCTTGTTAAGATTTTTCAAAAACTGGAATCAACTTCAAAACTGCGAAATACAATTTTTTTACAAACCAATGTCTCAAAAGCAAAGGCATAAGACAAGGTTATGAAATGCTACGCCTGATATCTAAAATTTAAATAAAAATGTATTAATATACACTGGTGCGCAAAAATTAAACACTGTTTCGTAAAATTCAAGAAATTTGCAATTTATACGAAAACTATCGTTCGAAAGCAATTATAGATAATCGTGAAACGGACAACTGAGTATCATACACATTTTACACTGGAGATTTAGTCACGAGGGAATTTAGGGGACCAACTAGAAATTATTGAAGACGAAAATGGGTTTCGTCTCATCCCGTTGCACAATAAGGTGATAATGATTTGAAACTTTCTTCAATGGATTTGTTTGCTACGCACATTGCTTAGATGCATATTCTTAAAAACAGCATGGATATTCGAGAAGATATAGAAGTTTCTTTTCAAAATACCAAATTTTCCGTTGTGTTTTTCTTATAAAATGCAAAGTTTTCATCGAAATTAAATGAAGCTTACAAACACTCAACAATGTGTTAAATAAGCATTCTATTAAGATTTCAAGTAAATTTGTTGAATATTCGCAGAAATATGAATATTTGTACTAAATAATTTTTTACTGCGTATGTACGAGACGTAGTTTAATTTTTCTTTCATAATTTGAAACCCATATATACAGAGCAACTTGCATAAAAATTTCATACGAATACTCTTAAAATTTAGAAAGATCTTGGCATTTCAGTGAGGTGAATTTAAGTTTCTCTTTGAGAGAAGTTAAATGATGAGAGTTGTTGCACAAACTGATATATTTTAATCTTCGAATAGTTATAAACGAAATGCAATTTAAATAATGTATTTAATTTATAAGTATTCATGTATATTTCGGATATTCAACTTTCTAAAATTGAAAATTACTCAAAAAATATTCAAGTTTCGAAGTATTAATTTGCGGAAACCTCTCATCACATAATTTATCTCAAAGATAAATTTAAATTCACCTCACTGAAAAGCCGACATTTTTTTGAATTTTAAAGGAATTTAACACGACTTTTTAGATAAGTTGCTCGATATATCTGGCTTTCAAATTTTAATAGAAAAATTACGCTACGTCTTGCATATGTGCCTTAAAAATTATTTATAATAAATACTCATATTTTCTCTAATATTCAACGTATTTTTATGATATTTTAACTCTATATTTTTGCAACATATTCTCGAGTGTTTGATAAGTTTCAGGTAATTTGGGGAAAATCTCTGAATGTTATAAGTAGAAAACGTACGGGAAAATTTAGTGCTTTTTAAAGAAATCTTTATAACTTTCCGAATATCGATGTTCTTTTCACGAAAATGCAAGAAAGCAATGCGCATAGCAAACAAAGTCATTAATGAAAGTTTCAAATCGTCATCAGCTTATTGTGAAGCGGGCGAGCCGAAATCCCTATTCGACTTCATGAAATTCTGGTTGATCCTCTAAATGCCCTTGTGACTGAATCGCCAATGTAAAATGTGTACGATGCTTAATTTTATGTTACACGATTCTCTATAACTGATTTAGAACTGTGGTTTTAGCATTAAACGCAAATTTCTTTCATTTTCCGAAACGTTGCTCATTCTTTTCACACCAATGTAGTTATATTTCTAAGTTGGCATCGAATCTGATTTAATCTGGCTATCCAGATAAAATATTTGTAACGTAATTAGTAAGGAAATTATTATATTTGTCCTTATAACATATATTTCAATGCAAGCGCAACATAAAGAGAAAAAGCGGATTTTCCTCAGACCTGATAAAGACTTACGGTTTCCCTCTATATTAGAAGCTCAGGGCATGTGAGCTCAGTCTTCTCCTATGAAATTTAAATCAATGACAATAAAATCAATAATTCCTAAGAATTATGTATTGCCTTCCCTATTAGCACAAGCTATTTTACCATATTTCTGCAATGACCCCCACAACATTCTGAATTTCACACACAATATCGTAATGATATTGCCTAAATATTGAAATGCATCTTGTGCTAAAAAGATCTACCAGTTGCTTCTTTTTCTTAATAGAGCAATGAAAAAATGCCCTTATGGATTTATATTTGTTGTAGATGTGTCTGACGGAATTTTAACACGAGGATTTAAGAAGGATTTTATGAAATGTGTTATAATTATAGAAACTTTATCTTTTAGAAAAGGGATGGTGTATGTCCTGCTATAGTTTACTTTCAAATCATTATTCTAAACGCTTGTGGGGTGCTTAATCCTGAAACCCCCATTGAAGAACTCACGCACATTCCTTAATTAAGTATATTTTC
>BGPR01014743.1:0-38420 GCA_013235015.1 Araneus ventricosus
TCATCATTCTGGTTTCCACAATAAGAGTTTTTGTCAGTAAAGTTCCATCATTTTTCTTTTTTATTACAGAATATTTCCTTATTTCTTTAAATACCAAATTTTTATAAACTATTATTCTTTATTATATTTGTGATAGAGAATGATCTTCACACCTTCACCTGTTTAAGTGATACTCGCAGTGGAATTGAGATATAGGACATTTTTTATTTATTTATTTACAGAAAAAATTCGCACTACCGAAAAGATTCCACTCACAATGTGACATGACATAAGTTGCCCATCAAAGGAGAAAAATTGACAACATAAGGAACAAAGACAATACGAATAAAAGTACATTATTGCACAATCAATTTTAAAACATTAAAAATATTAAGAATGCAAAAGAGATGTACACTTCCTTTTGAAAATCTTAAACAACATATGAAAAATATCCAGGTCTTCAGTAAGCTTGTTAAAAACTCTGCAAAATTTATACAAAGAGAAATCATCAGTATAATTAAATTTGCCATACATATTTTCAAATAATCGGTTATTTCTAAAGATTCTAATTTCTAAACATCGTTTATTTCTTTTAATCCTCTGAGAAAGAAGAAGAAGATGGCGCGGATGGGTTAAAAGAAATGATAAGCAGGAGATACTTATACTGTGTATCGCATTACATACTTGTAGCGTTCTTTTATAAATTTAAGCGAAATTTTCATTTATATAATCTTTTTACTTTCTCGTATACGAAGTATACAAAGAGAAAGTATTGCAATCGTCAAAAAATTCGAACTCGAGGTTTTGACGAATCTCCACGTTTTTGACCTCCCCGAATCCGAAAAAAAAATTTTGGAATTATGTCTGTCTGTGAACACGATAACTCGAAAACTGTTAGAGCAAAGGGGATGAAATTTGGTATGTGACCTTTACACATAATTTTTAGGTTTCTATCAAATTTTGGACAAAATCCGTCTACGGGAAGTCTGCCTGTCTGCCTGTCCGCGGTCATGCGAACACTATAACTCAAACACTTGAATAGTTAGATGGATGAAATTTGGTACATAGTTTTATCGTCATGAATGCAGGTCCGTATAAAATTTTGGGCCAAATCCGTCAAAGGGTTGACTGTCTGTCGGTCTGTATAATTTACTTTGGAAAAGAATCCGTTATCTCCAAGCGCATGCGTACTGGAAGCAATCCTCTGTGCACGCGAAAGATTTGGAGCAAATTACGCCAGTTTGTCCTTGAGCCGGTAAGAGCGGAAAATCGGTACGAATCTCTTTGAATTTGATTCTTTACCTAGATATTTTTCAATCACTATAATGAAAGACCTTCTGATAATCATTGGATTCTGGGTAACAGTAGGTTCGAATTTTTTTAGCCACGCTGGGGAAGGGGAAACGGCACCTTTTGGGGGAAGTATACGAGAAATTTTAGGGGAGAAAACTCCCTCTGGTTTCAGTATAAAGCTAATATAGATTACATAAATAAAAATTGCATTTATTTTTGAAAAACAGCGCTATATAATTATCTTCCGCATACGCGCGCCTGCTGGATGATTAAAAATCATAGTACGAGATAACTTGAACGTAATGGGTTTTTTCCCTAACCTGTTAAGGGAAATCAAGAGTTATAAAATAAAAGCATGATATCATAGCTAATAAATCCTGTAACCAAACTAAATTTAGGCGCATTATTTTTGATATGTCACTGACCATTCCTTTCCAGTTGAAGCGCAATGCCTTCGAGCCTATGTACTACCAAAGACCCTCTCCCGCATAGGCGTGAGGCCGCGGTGGCGTAGTGGTAAGGTCTCGACCTCGTGATCGGAGGGTCGCAGGCTCGAAACCCGATTCTACTGACGATCAGCCATGTGTGGGGCCTGCTGCACGCTAAATCATACGTAGCGGCCGCTGGAGTGGCGCGGAAGCTTGGAGAGAGGGTGTGCTGCTGTGTGGAGTAATTTATTACGCGAATACTTTTAGATAACACAAAAATTCAAGTGATCGGTATCGGTATGTAATTGTATTATGTGCCTAGATAGACACCCATATATCATGTTCCTAAATTTTATTACATTATTTCTAGAGTTTCTGTGTTGGTGTGGAGCGGAAGTTTGGAGAGGGGGTGCCAGCTCAGGTGTCGTGCTCGTCATCTGATCGCGGTTCAAAATTGCGAGGTCCGTCCCTAAAATAGCCCTCGTTTTGCTTCAAAATGGGACGTTAATATAATCTAACCTAACCCACATTGACGCAATGATTAACAACCTCTGGGCAACATCCTTTCAAAGGCGTCCTTATTGTAAAGGTTTCGCAATGCAGTAGGGAAAAAAACTTGGACTGTTCTCCCCTAAACTTTGCTGTCTATTTACTTCCCCACAGGAATATAAATTATAATGTTCGATCATAAATGATTATGCTCATATGTCATACAACGAAGCGTTTTCGATTAGTATTTAAGAAACCTCCAAGAATATTCCAGTTACCTTTTCCACTGAGAATCTGTTGATTTTTTTACTTTCTCGTATACAAAGTATTGTAATCGTCGAAAAGCTTCGACTTCGAGATTTTGATTAATCTGTACATTTTAGATCTCCCTGCGAACCGTAAAACCCATTTTTGGAATTATGTGTATATGTCTGTCCATAAACACGTTACCTGAAAAACGCATTGAGCAAAATGGATGAAATTTGGTATATGGTATTTACACCAAATTTTTAGATTTCTATCAAATTTTAGACGAAATCCGTGCTTAGGAAATCTGTCTATCTGTCCGTGTCTTCTTGATAGCTGACGCAAGCAGCTAGATGGATAAAATTTGGTATATAGTTTGATCATCAAAATTGAAGATCTGCATCAAATTTGAACCAAATCCGTCAATTGACCATCTGCGGGTCTGTATATTCTCTTGTACGCGAACACGATAACTCTCTAAAACGTAACGACCTATTTAGATGAAATTTTGCATGTGGCTTTGAGACCAAAATTGTTGGTCTGTATCAAATTTTGAAGCTAATCGGTAGAAAGAAAGGTGTTCAAAAGGCATACTCAGTTTTCTTCATTATACTACGAAGCACAAAATGTGTCATATTGTGTAAGAATACGCGAAATTCGGAAGGGAGGGGGGAAGCACACCTTGCGTTGCCACCCTTCCGCCGTACCTTGGTCTCTGGTTCCGAGGGCAATTAAAACCTGAGCACTGGTGGCGGTCCCGGTCTTGGCCAAAGTCTAAAATTTTCACGCTGAGCTAACACTTTTATTTGGGAGTATATAAGAAAGTGTAGGGCAGACCACTGGTTTTATATATTTTCCGTGATATCTTTGGAAAATATTATCCTATTTTTAAGCCATATTAAAATTCAGATTGATTGTTATGCTATGTTTTCTTTGAATTCTACAAGTTCTTTAACCCTTTGAGGACGGCCGCACGTAAAACTTGCGTTACGATCTGGCCGACTTCTCTCAAAGCGCGTGGCAGCTCAGTGCCGGCGCACTTTTTCTAGTTAAGCCTAATTGCATTAACGCTGGTGTCAGGCACACGCGACAGTCGATAGCCAAAAACCACAAGAGCCGGTACATATTTGAAACAGTCGGGGGTGAATGTGCCAAGCAGCTGGCAGTCGTCTCAAAAGGTTAATAGTGTTTTAAATCGTAGCCCCAATAACTCGCAAGCAAATAAGTGTATTTAATATACTCACTGTATGAAGTGGAAACGAGTGGGCAAATTAATACAAAAACTGAAAATGCACGTAATATTTCCCTTGGTTGAGAGTGGAACACATTTGAAAAACATATTTGCAAATATGGCCTTTTTTTCTCTTCCTTTTTTTTTCTTTTGGCTTCGTAGCATATTATGGATAAATATCTTTTGCCATTGTCAGATTTGGTCCAAATCATGATGCAGGTCTATAGCTTTTGTGTAAAACTACACACCAAATTACATACATCTAGCTCGTTGCGCATTTCAGTTCGTGTATGCATGGACAAACAGACACAGCTCTAAAAATGGTTTTTTGGACTAGGTGAGATCAAACACGATGAAATCATTGAACTCTCGAGATCGAATTTTTTGACCATTTGAATACTTCATGTATATGTATATAATGTTATTCCTTTACGTGAAGTGTAGAGGCAGTCGAAGAAGATTGCAGTCGTTAAAGTCCAAAACAATTTATTGCATTTCGAAAATGGGCACAATTAAATTAATTATAGAGTACCCAATAATAGATTAAACTTTTAAAAGATTATGGAAACATTAAAGCCATAGTCAAGAGTAAAGAATTATGCCTAAAACGACGTGAGTTGTTAAGTGCGTTACATAATTTACAAAAGAGGAAGTTACACAGATGTGGCGAGTTTTTATAATACCGAAAAGGAAAAGTACCGAAGTTGAGGCTCGAGAAATAGTGCGACTCTTGCGAGTCTCGTTAAAGTAGAAGTCTTTTATCATAGGATTGAAGTAGAAGTAATTCGTTCGTAATTAAAAATTAACTGTCGTTAAAAAGGATTTATTTTAAAGATAAGAAAATTTCTAAGTCATTACATGTATATATACTTTGAAAAGGCTAATTACTCAAACCAGTGGCGAATCCAGGAATCGTGTCTGGAGGGGGGCTGAGGTCATAAAAATTTTGTATCGTAGTGACGAATGTCAAACCTCATGTCTTATATAAGCCAAAACACTTTAACTTTACAGGCTTTCCTCTTCTGACAATAAGAATAATAAAGAACACTACAATATTTTCGATAATTTAATACAAAATACAATGAAATAACTAGACAAAAAAATGTCTTCGACCGCGCCAACGCTACAAGTGCAAGTGGAATGACTAGAAAAGTGGAAAATTTTCGAGCCTGTCAAGTCAGAAAGCAATGTTGTCATGATTTTATTACTATTTTTTTAATGAAAATTAAGATTAAACAGTTGTAGTGATTTTAAATTAAAACAAGATTTTTGGTTTAGCTCTGGGGGGGCTGCAGCCCGATAGCCCCTCCCCTGGATTCGCCACTGACTCAAACCAAAATAAAAGAACATATTGGTGCATGGCAATATATAAAAGACTTTGTTACTTAAGGTCTTTGATAAATTATGTAATAATAATATTTCAAACTTGTTCGAAAAACTTGACGAATCTTAAGCAAATATTCCGTTGGCCAATTTATAAATATATTGGGAGATAATTTATAGACGAAATTTTAATAATTTTTTCATCTCCGCAACTACTCTGTTGGAAAATTCATAAATTTATTGGCAGATAATTTACAGATAAAATGTTAGTAATTTTTCATCTCCTCGTTGATTTTTTTCTTCAGACTCGAAAGCTTCGATCGAGAGAAAATGGAATGCATTCATTCCTCGAGATAAATTACGCTATTAAGCCCTCCAAATTGCACAACAATTGTCATTAGGTGATACTTCGAGAACTTTCCGAGTTGAAAGGGTCAAGCTTGCGACATTCACACCTGCGATTCACGAAATCGGCCCTGTGGCTAACACTCCGTCCCTCCTCCTCAGCCATTTTTTTCCCCTTTCTCACAGTATGGTCCATTTTCGGTATGACCTCCTTTAGATGGCTGAAACGTGGAAATACCCTGGATGTGTTGTAAGTACTGAACCCTCCCCAGCTTCAATAATTGACTTCTTCTCACGAATCATTGCTGATGATGAAGAATAAAGAATTGCGCGATTTGCAATTTATTGCGCGAATAAGATGGGATTTGTTTGCTCTAATAATATTGTTTTTATGTATTACATGGTAATGAACTATAAATATGTGAAATGAACAAGTACCTGAGAATTTTATGCATAAAATAACAAGCGTGGAATGCATTTTTACGTGACGTTTAGGCATATGTTTTATGTATCACATACGTGTTCATCCATGCAAATGCTCAACATTTTCGCTTTCGATGATTGAATGGTTTATTAGCAGGATTAGTTTTCTGAGACGTTTCTTTTTGTTTGAATGTAATTACTCGCCAAAAGTGTAATAGAAGATTTTATGTCCCGAATATTATGAATTTTATATTATGTAGGGCCCGGCCAGGCCTAACGCCGAAAACGCGTTCCGGCTCACGATCGCGGACTAATTTGAGATAAGAAAATCTTATCTCCATTTGAATGGATGTTATTCTATGTGCGAGTTTTCTGCTTTGTTCATTTACATTTAGGTGCTGGGACTACGTAATTCCGGTGTAATGGTAAGTCAATGGAATCTTCAAAGCGGAAGTCCAACATCCCAGCAGATAAAGTCAAGGTTTTTAATGTAAGTAAACAAACCAGAAAATTCGTCCATACTTCATAAGATTGTACCCTAAAGAGCTTAGGAACCCACTTGAAAGAAATTAACACATTTGCTACAACTATTCACTCCTGAGATTGGAACCATCTAGCTAATTAGATGACCCCTTCTCTGCCATCTCTTCACTACAGTAGAGAAGCGGTCATCTAATTAGATAATAGGTTCTGGACACGCCAGCGCGTCGGTGGCAGTGAATGTGTTAAACATAAATAGCCATTGCCGCGCATCGAGTTTCCGCGTCAAACCAAGTGTGAGCGAGAGTCGCCTCTAGAGTTGCGACATCGAATCATGTGGTGAGAGTCGCCTCTCGAGGTGCGGCATAGAATCATGTGGTGAGAGTCACCTCTCGAGTTGCGACATCGAATCATGTGGTGAGAGTCGCCTCTCGAGGTGCGGCATCGAATCATGTGGTGGGAGTCACCTCTCGGGTTGCGAGATCGAATCATGTGGTGGGAGTCACCTCTCGAGTTGCGACATCGAATAATGTGGTGAGAGTCAGGAAGGGTCCACAAACGCGATGCGCAGTAGGTCTTTCCGCGCATGACGTTTTATTGGGAAAGATTTCGAAACTCTCCGCTATTCCAAGCGGTTTCGAATTAAAGAAATAAATTTATTATAAGAAACGGTAAAAATACCCGATTTATGGTTTGTTATTGTATATTCATCATTTTACATCACGAGACTGCTTTTTATTGCTTATAAATTCCCCGCACTTGTACTTTTATTGTTTAATGAAAATGAATCATCGTTTATCTCTTTTTGTTTACTTTACAGCAATTCCGAATAATCGAGAAACTTTTTGAGAATACTATTTCCTCTTTTTCTTTCTAATAGGAGTTTTCAATGAATGAAAATAGTATGATCTTTTGGGTTTATTTATATCTGGTCTGGGTTTTTGTTTTGTTTCTTCTATCTCCTCGCATTTCAAATTAAAAGGCGGGAAATTTAGTTTTATTATGAATATTTCTCGTTTGATTCAGAGCTTAGGTGGTTGCTTGATTATTAAAGAGAGGTTCTTGAGTTTTCCTTTGTTTCGTTAACTCAAGATTTAAAAAAACGGCTCTTTTCAGAGTCAAATATTAAAGTGTTTAGGAAACATTTTTAAGCCAATACAATGCCTGGTTATGCTGTTGTCGGATGTTCGATGTATTCGAGAAATTCCAAAGGCACAAACGTTTCTTTTCATTCATTTCCGAAAGATCCTGATGTTAGGAAAATTTGGATTTTCAAATGCAGACGAAAAGATACGTTTAGCATTTCAAATGCTTGAATTTGCTCTCGGCACTTCAGCGAGAGCGATTATTCTCGTAATTTTAAAGTTGAATTGCTTGGTATTCCGGCAAAAAAATTCCTAAACCAAATCTGTGCAAGTATTAAATTTGCAGTCAAATGAGTGTATATCATCATCTGAAAAGAGTAAACGACTGATGTCTCGCAACTTGGGAAAATATATAACGTGTGATATGTATGATATGTGTATAATTCTATTACTACTGTGCAATGAAAGCAATTATTTAAAAATAAGCTATTTTGGTTCATATTTATTCAAAATTATAAATTAGTTTTTAGAAGGCTCTCAAGGGTTGTTGATTTCATTTTCAGTTAGATAAAGTAAGTGAAACACTATTATTTAAGCGAATGTGTATTTTATAATATCAATTAAAATTATTCCTAACTATTCTGTTGCTCTCGTCCACTGTTTAAACTAGAAATGATATTTATTCATGCAGTTTAGGAGCTATAGACGTAATCGTCTCCTCATTTCTTGCATAGAGACCATATTAGAAAAGGGGAAATATATAATTGCACTTCAATTTAGATAGTATGCACTTGGTACATTGAACTATAATTCGGATACTTTGCACTATAATTCGAATACTTTGCACTATAAATTTGATACTTTACACTTGGATCATGGAACTATAATTCGAATACTTTGCACTATAATTCGAATACTTCACACTATAAATTTTATACTTTACACTTGATTCATGGAACTAACTATATTTCGAATGCTTTACACTATAATTCGAATACATTGAGCTATAATTCAAATACCTTGCACTATAAATTTGATACTTTGCCCAATAAATTTTTCACTTTGTTCACGGAACTATAAATTTTTCACTTTGTACACGGAACTTTAATTTTTCACTTTGTACATGGAACTATAAATTGAATACATTGCACTCAAACTCAATTTTTAAGACATAGTATCAACGATTTTAAATTGGGCGGATTGCTAACTCAAAAAAGGAAATAAAAAATATAGATATTATAAAAAAGTTTATTACAAAAAATGAAAAAAAGGTTTAAAAATGTATAAAGCACGAGTAAAAGTTACTTTTAACACAAAGTAAATAAACATATTATATAAAATAATACATTACTAAACAATACTAATTGTATTAAAAGAGCATTTTTGGCTCTAATGGCCCGACCTCTCTTACGTTTCTGCCCAAGAGATAAACATTTAGCTCGTTTGGCACTTTCTCTTGCCCTATAAATATTAACATGCCTAAGCGCTATGTTTACAAATATAAACAGGACACTTGTATGTGGAAACAGAACCGTTACTGCCAGAGGCAAATACTATCACTTTCCATACACAGTTTTTGTATTCAATTTTATATTCATCAAAAAAGGTCCATATGAGATGTGCCCTTTCATATGAATTTCTTCACTTCTGCATTTATATTCTGTTTCACCTGTAAAGATAGTAAATAAAACGCAGGTTGGTTTCCGTTTCTTCCTAATAAAATTTCGACTTCCCACTGATTTGGTTTTGTCCAAGTCTTTGTGGGGACATGCAAACCATTTTAGATGAAGTAGCGAAATATTAAGACATGGAGTTGTTTTAAACACTTTTCTTCCATATTTTACCCCTACAGCAGTGAATTGCTTAAATATTTTTCTTTTCTTTCTTTTGGAAAATTCAGAAGTCACAAAAAGAATTAGACAAGGCTATAATTCGTCTAAGCGAGCTTTTACCATCTGAATTGAATGAAATGATTCGAGAAAATTGAGTAGTTTACAAAAGAATTGATTTAAAAGTTTATGGTTCAGTCTTAAGAGTTTTGAATTCTGATTTGATTTGAGTTGTGAACGACTTGAGAAACTGAGTAGTTTACAAGAATTGACAAGGTTTATGTAATTCGAATTTAAGTGAGTTTAACGATTCGAGAAAAATCTTGAGTAGTTTACAAAAGAATTGACAAGATTTATAATTCAGTCTAAGTTGAGTTTTTTACGATTGATTCTGACTTTTAACGATTCGAGAAATTGAGTAGTTTACAAAAAAGAATTGACAAGATTTTATAATTCGTCTGAGCGAATTTTAACGACTTTGTTTCGAAAGTTTCAAACGATTCAGCAAAAACTGAGTAGTTTACAAAAAAGATTTGACAAGATTTAGAATTCAGTCTGTTGTGAGTTTTAACGACTTATTCGAGCTGTAACGATTCTGAGAAAACTGGAGTAGTTAAGCAAAAAGAATGACAAAAAATTTATAATTCAGTCTGAGCGAATTTTAACGATTCGTTTCGAGCCAACGATTCAAGAAAACGAGGAAGCTATGTAAAAGAACTGACAAGAGATTTATAATTAGCTCCAAGGAACTCAACGACTGAGAAAAGTCCAGAGTAGCTTACAAAAAGAATTGACAAGATTATACTCCTGTAGTCTAAGTGAGGTTTAAATTTATTCACCTGAGTTGTAACATCTGAAAACTGAGTAGTTTACAAAAGAATGGACAAAATTTGTAATTCTAGTCTAAGTTGAGTTTTACCCACCGACTGACGAGTTTCTGAACGATCGCGAGTAACAATGAGTAGATTGCAAAAGAATTATAAGACGAGTAATTCAGCCTTGGGTGAGTTTTCAACGATTCAAGAAAACTGAGAAGCTTTTGGCAAAGAACTGGACAAGATTTTATAATTAGTTCAAGTGAGTTTTGTACCATCTTTGAAAAAACAGAAGCTACAAAGAATTCGACAAGATTTATAATTCAGCTCAAGTTGAGTTTTTAACGATTCTACTGAGTTTTCACGAAACATAAATACCTGAAGAATATACTATTTACCAAAAGCCAAGCTTTACAGCTGCAGAAAGTTATCAGGAGCATCATTTTATGACGCAACGTAGATAATATCACTTTCAACAATCTAATTATATTTATCAAAACCGAAATAACCATCACAATTTGTCGGAAGCTCCAAAGTTATCAAAACCCAAAAGGGGAAATTGAAAAGTTGATATACATAATTAATCACAGTTTGCAAGAGAAAAGAATTCCAAATAGCTCCATGTTATTCAGCAGGGAATTTATCATTAAGATAGACACGCAGTTTTGATGGTGGTTTTATTTAAAAGATTTCCTCTTCGATATGTCTGTAGATGTAGTAATAATTTTTCACCCTAATTGTATGTATTATCTCGTATTATGTTCATTTTCACGCAATTCTGAAGGTGTGCGTTGGCTCTGTTTTTCTGCGGCTGTTACAAATATACTAAACAGATTTGCCCCAAACCCAAGAGAGAAGCCGTTGAAAAAAGTTCTTTACCGATATCACTGAAGCTCATTTCTTCGGGCTAATTGAAGTTTTACTTTCGGATGATAGAAACTTTAGGCTGGGATGTTCTAATCTGATCATTCAACCATTATATAACTCAAAGACCACAGAACAGATTGAACCAGTGGAAGACTTAAAACATTTTAAAATATTATTTGGTGCACTGAAATACCATTGTAGTTGGCGGTCGACGTTCGCCATAATGGCCTTTATGTCCAACATCAAAAGTTATTCTTATAATTAGTGTCGCTATAGTGGGTATAATTAAAAATACACAATATGTATGTTACCCTGCTCCTGTAATAGGGTTATTTTAAAGAGATTCCGAAACTTAATGGCTCTTAAATTATTTTTTTTATCATTGCGGCTAGTGTCAAAATTATCAATAAAAGATATTCTAAAATAGATTTTAAAGTAGAAAATAAAGAATTCTGGAAAATATCAATGAGTGTCTCATAACGGATTATGATGGGATTAGACTCGACGGTCGTTTTACCTAGCAACATAGAGTGCATAGGGAAAACGTCACTTCCTGGTCGTATGTTATAATGAATGGTCTTTATAATGTGTGATCGTTAACGAGCGTCGACTGCATTTTAATTACATTTTCTGCAAAAATGTTGCCTTTGGAATGATTTGACCTTTATTCTTATAATGGATAATGTGAGTCACTTCCATTCTCAACAGCGCGGGGTCGATGAACGGCTCATCTGAGGTCGGAATCCCAACAGCTATCACCGACAAGTCCTGACCTTCCTGGAAGTAGGGTGCATTCCGTCATCGGGAGTGAGGTGAACCAACCCCAACTACTTTGCACCACCAGTGAAGCGAGAACCTTCTGCCATTATCCGTGACTTCATCCGCGTACCCTGATTCTGATAATGATAATGGACATCCATTTGTCAAATAAAGCCTTATCAGAAACTACAAATCCTTTTCATTAATTAGTACTTTTGTGAGAAACAGAGTCTGCATAAAAGTTTAAACCCCCTCAAGCTGTTGTCGTCATTGCGCAAAAGCCTGAGGGGTTGAGAGGGAGGGGAGGCATCAGCTTCTCCTCACACTCTCTGCTCTTGGTGCAGAAACAGGAACGAAGGTAAAATACTCTGTTGGAGAGTGGAGAGAAGAGTCGACTTTAGTAGGAACCGTCTATTGTAACTGCATGAAAAGCCGAACATTGCATGAATTCGAACCATTTAAAAACATTCTCCATCATGAAAACGAATAAAAACAATTTCACACGTCGTTTTAATGACTTTGAGTTCATGCCACTTGGAGCGAAGAAAAATGGAAGAAGGATTGACTTGGACTGCGTAACAAACAGATCAAATGCTTTTGACCGTCGATAAAAGAGTAACTGCTCTGCCTCGGCCAAATATTGGAGTTTAAAATATCTTCTGAACCTTCCAAAGTGGCCTACGCTAAATTTTCACATACACCGCATCCCATTATATGTAAGTGGCGTCGAACTCCGCCACTGGGTTTCGCATTTAGGTGAGGTACCTGCCTCGTATTAAGAAAATCGAAGGTTGAGAAGTTAAAACATTTAGACGGCAAATAAACATTTAAATAGGAAAGCATAAAGGAAAGAATTAGAGGCAGTGGCTCAGCCGCCTCTGTACATCAAAGTCACGTTGACAGCCTGGCGTTGTGTCCACTTGTTCGCCATTGCAACACACAACGTCTGTCTCAACAAAGCAAGATCATCTGACGATCGCCATGAGAAGAAAGTGCCTCCCCTGGCGATACTGTTATATATATATACCGTGTTATTTTACAAAAAATAAATGCAATTGACAGAAACACTGTATTTATTAGTAAGAGTAAACAAAGATTTTATAAAATAAAATCAGTACTAAATATATAAAACATCTGATATAAATGATAGAATGCGACGCACAATCAAGTATTCTTCCTAAAGTTCTCATTGAATATGATAAAAAAATGGTTTTACTGATAAAACAGAAAATATTCTTAAATAAGGATATACCTTGTGTTCCCAAGTGAAGGAATCTAGGTAAACAGTTTCTGCAAAATTTTGAGAACAAATGATGAGAGAGAGATATGAGAATTTAAAAAACACAATGAGTTTTTCAGAACTTTCAGAGGAGGCGTATCAGTCAATGTAAGTCTGAGATCACCACCATGAAACCCTGAGTCAACCTAACTCTGGAATGCCTCCAGGAGGGTGACGTACGTCGCAGCACAGGAAAAGACAGCGCACTTAAACAAATATATCATGTAAGCTATTGTTATGAATGGTGCTCGTAATTTAGTTGTCATGTGACTGCGTCGTAGTTAGTTTTTCATGACTGCGTCGAATATTGCGTGACTGCGTCGTCACATGAAAATGGACCATGAGAACTGAAGAATCCTCACAGTAAATTTTATTGAAATACATTTAAGACGCAAAATAAACACGATTTTGGATTGTCGATGTACCGGTCATTGAATTCCTTTAAAGAACGAAGAATAGTGTGGAGGACTTTGGTATCATCTGTCACCACTGACAAAAAACGGCCGAAGCGTCAAGCTGAAATTTCTTAAAGTTTATAATTCAGTCAGTTTCTAGCTCAATAGTACAGAGCATGTGTCAATTTTATTTCAATTTCAAGCATTTTTCCAATTAATAAAAAATGCCTATTCCTAACGATTTGAAATCACCATTGGGTCCACAATTGTTCTGACAACTTCTCAGGTATAACTTAAAGTCTGGTAAAAGACGTAACGCAACATAAACTTATTCACTTACTAAGCTTCCTAAAACTGCAACATAAAAAAGTGCCTCCTCCGGAAGAGTATTGCTGAGAGTGGGAAAAACCCTATGGAAAAATGTGGCGACAGGCAGAAAAATCTATAACACCATTCCCTAGTTGGGTTCTGTCCTGATAAATTGGATGAGGAGGGATGCTATTCTTCTCTCAACATGGCCATTTTCCTGCCTATTCAAAGAAATTGTCTGACAGTGATTATTGTAATATGGTAGAATTCAATGCACCTCACCATGCCAATGGAGTGTATTTTCAATAGTGTCTTGCATATGAGGAAGCCATGTTGCCGTACCAAATAAGAAAAGTGATTTCTAATAATGAACTCGCTCCAGGCTTAAATTCGTAGACTGTAAATTCATAAGTTGAAAACAGATCTTTTTTCTTGAAGCCTCCCCAGCCTTAACCTCCAGCGAGCTGAACTAACAAGCTCCAAATTGCACGTGCACATCCACCCTCCCTCTAATAAAGAAAGGTGGAACATCTAAAGAAAATACACTATTGCTGAGCCACACTGTAAACGAAAATGCCTGTGCTTGCAATTTAGTGAACATTTCTTCTTTTGTTTGTTTTTCTTTTTTCTTTAAATAAAATCTCAAACTTCGTCTACTTAAACCATCTGCAGTGATCCTGTCTTGTCACGGGGTACAGGTGATATATCATGTCTTGTTCTGTAGCACCAGTCTGCTGGAGAGAAATCTTTAGGTTCACCGAGCCTAGTAATGTTGCACGAAGACTTAAAACCATCTTGAAGTAATGCTTTACGCCCCTCTTCTTCTTGAATGAAACTGAAAAAACACCCACCATTTTTGCCAGTTTGAAAACGATTTTGTTGTCCTTATTTTTTCTAGGTAGAGAAAAGTTCAGCAGAAAATTCAGACCAAATTTTGCCAAAAGCTTGAAGATACCTTGTGAATTATGCAAAACTTGTGAGGAAGATATAAGACGCACAAAAGCTGAGTTTGTTCAAATGTTTCAATTGATACGTAAAATACTGAAAACTTGTCACTTCCTAAAAAAAAAACTTTTACAAATAAAATATCCAGAAGATGTAAGCTTAGCTGTACGTGTGAAATCATCGAATCACTATTCGAGTTATTCAGTTGAGAGCAGCATTTAATGATGGTTCAATTCCAGCTCATTTTGACTTGTATATTTTGGTACGAGATGAAAGCTGCTGGTTTATCCTTGAACACCTTTTAGACCAGAGAAAGACTGATTTCATGTTTCTTGATCTTCTTGACGTGAAAATGAGGGAAATTTTGAAAATGATTGAAACAAGGGATGGATTATAGTTTATGACTGCACCTATGGGAAATCTACATTTAGAGATTCGAGCAGGTCTAACTCAGCCCTCTGCCATAACAAAGATTCCATAAAGAAAGTACATCCATTATTCAAACTCGACTGGTGGCTGAGAAAGTTTTATGAAGCTACACGTTTAAATCTTGTGGAATACATGGGAGGGATGCAAGGTCAAGAGTCCAAGGCCACTCTGGTGTGTTAAGAGGGACATTCACATCTATCCAAACTGGAATTTTAACAAGGAAAGCCATCGTCAGTGAAAACAGATGTGAAATGTTCAGCATGACTCAAACTAGAATTTTTAGACGAGAAAGAAAGCCATCGTCAGTTTCTAAAAAATACAGATGAAATTATCTGATGGACCCAACTGAATTTTGAACACGGAAGGAGTAATCGCCACAGTTTTAAAACAGATGGAAATTGCTCCGACATGGACTCCAAATCCAATTTTGGAACACGGGAAGCGAAAAAATAATGCCAGTTTAAAACAGATGAATGAATTATATGGACTCCAAAACTGTACTAAGTTTAACATGGAAGAAAAAGCAATCGCCAGTTTAAAAAACAGATGGAAATTACGAAACATGGACTCCAACCTAGAATTTTGGGAACAGGAAAGAAAAAGCCATCGCCAGGTTTTCAAAAAACAGATGGAATGGTTTGACATGGACTCCAACTGAATTTAAACACTGTAGTTGAAAGCACCAAGTTTAAAAAAACATGAAATGACTACATGGACTCCAACCAATTGGAACATGGGAAGGAAAGCCACTGCCAAATGAAACAGATGAAATTTTGGCCTGATTATGGACCTAAACTGAATGTTTGGAACACGGAAGGAAAAGCAATCGCCATAGTTTTGAAAACAGATGAAAATTGTTCCAATATGGATCTAAACTGGAATTTTTGGAACACGGTTGAAAACATCGCTTGGGGTTTAAAACAGATGGAATTGAATGACATGGACTCCAAAACTGAATTTTGGAAATATGGAAGGAAAGTTACCGCCAGTTTTAAAAAAACAGGATGAAATGAAATGATGACTCCAAACTGGAATGTTTAAACACGTGGGAAGGAAAAAGCACCAGTTTTAAAAATGGATGAAAATTATTCCTGCCATGACCCAACTGGAATTTTGGAACACGGAAGAAAAAGCCATCGCCAGTTTGCAAAAACAGATGGAAATTGTTCGACATGGACCCAAACTGAATGTTGGAAAACACGGAAGAAAAAGTAACGGCCAGTTTTGAAAACAGATGGAAATTGTCTGCGATCAAACTGGAATTTTGGGAATGACGGAAGGAAAGTTCATCAGCGTTTAAAAATGATGGAAATTGCAAGAAGTGGTTTTGGGGAAAGCTGGAACGGAACCGTTGGGGTGTCCTACCACCTCATGCTTGATTCCACTCAAATTGAACGAGGCAAGTGGGTGATCAGTGGTTCAGATTGCACCTCGCTTCGAAGCTAGTCTGTTGAAAGTAACTAGAAACTGCTGTATGGGGGGGAGAGAAGAAAATGTGGGGTGGTGTACAAGGCGTCTCAAGACAAAGCCAGTGTTTGCGACTACATGTGATTTGATGAGTCTTGTTTTGATGGCGGGAAGAGGAGAGGGGAATCCTGACTATGGCTGGGTCAAACTTTGAGCTCAAGACGTGACGTGCCTGATTTTTCCGACTTGAATGGGGCGAAAAAAACAGTTTTGGGACAAATGGAAGGGAATGGAGTGATGAATTACTGACTTATGGGCTGGCCTTTACTTTCTTGATTACAACTGTACTGACTGAAATACTTTACGAAAATGTGAATTTATTGCAACTTTATTCACTGGGAGTCTATATTTATTGAACTATATCATTAAATTAGAAGGAAGATGGGGATGCACAAGAATCTGATTTATCGATTTCAAAATAACGTGATTTTGTTAAAAACGAGCTATGGGAATTATTTGCAACAGCTTTGATGATTTCAAAAGAGACAAACAATGGAAGGGTGACATAGATTTCACTTTCAATTTTATGAATTTTTTGATAAAAATAGTTCATTCACACTGGAGTAATAAAAAAGATTTAATGAAGGAATATTATGTATCAACATTTCACCATGTGTTACCCCTTCTCTCCTCAAAAGTGAACTAGTTTGTCTGTAAACGTAGCTCATTGCTTGGTCAATCTATTTCATCATCTCCTTCTTCGCCAGAGGTTGCTTATAAATAATGACAACTTTCAAGCAAGAACTATACTTAACATGCTTGTGGTAATTCTTAGTGAATATTCATTCACTGAGTATTAAAAATTAATGAGCGAACATTAAGGGACGTGGTATCAACCCAATCTATATATACTCCTTCTCTCCTCAGTGAACTAGCTTTGTCTAAACGGTAGTCACGTTTATGGTCAGAATTCATTTTAATACTTTCAATAGTGGAAAAGCTACGTTTAAGATGATACTAATATCTGCTTTCTAAGAACTATAATTTTAAATAATGTAATTTCTTAGTGAATAATGCATATGCTGCGGAAACTTGAATGAACCCCAATCCAAAAATTTGGATAATCCAATGCTCTTTTACTCTTCTTCTTAAAAAATTAACAGTTACAGTGAAAATAACAATTAAGAAAACAAAACAAAGCTCCAGTTTTTTATACCTCCACCAAAAAAGAGTATTCGAATTTGCTTTTTAAGAATGTATAATAGAAAGTGTCTAATTAGTAGAAAACTCAGATACTTTCCTTTACCAACGGTTGCCACTGTACCGTGAATGGGTTTGTTATTTTGGCATGCCTTCAGCACCCGAGTCAATACTCACTGTGGATGGTATATATCAAGAGTATTTATTGATCTCTGGATAACTGAATTCCCTCATCTCTGAACATACCAGCCCTACCTCAGTTCGGACCCTGCCTCTGCCTGTATAAAACAGCTTAAAATCTGTTTGTTTTGGAATTCCTTGCAATCTTCTGTCTCCAAACAACTGGTACAAATGATCATGGAATTAAATATTTTGTTATTTATTGTAACGACTGAATAAGTGTCATTGTCTCGAATATAGTCCAATCTATGTTCTCCCATCAACATTTTAACTCTCGCATTCGTGAGTAGCCTGTCTCCTTATAAGGGCACCTCACCCTACCCCACCTTGACTTTAAAATGACACAAATGAATAGTTCTGTACCCCTTATTAATGATAATTGAGTGACCCAACTGAGCTTTAACAATGGACAGGGATAGTGATAGAAAATACGTTTATTTCCGAAAAGATATATTCCTTTGACTTTAGTACTGTTCGAGAAAGTGGAAAGTTTTAAAAATATAAGTTTTACAAGTAGTGTTCTCACTGCCTTTACGGAATGAGAATATTTTATAGAATTTTCTTTACGTTACTATTGAATTAAATATATCAATTATAGCTTGGTCTTTTATTTAAAGAACATTTCAAGCAAAATCTAGCGTCTGAATAGCAGATAATTTTTAAAAAACACAGAGGTGTGCAGTTCGTAGTTTGCGCAGATTTTTGAATGTTTGGAGTTAATGAGAAACAAGGTTAGAGGTAAACAACAATATGGGAAGACATAGTCTTTTATTAGAATATTTACTTGAGATTGGTTTAATAAGTTATGAATAATAGATAAACACAGCTACCACGGATACCTGTTGCCACGTTGGAGTTTCCAGGATTGTCTACTCTGTAACCTATTATACCGTCGCCTTGCAACAATAGGCTTTTAAAGAGACGAGAATTAAACAGTATATTGCTCACATACAAAATTGTTTTGTTTTAAGATTTTATCCTGACGTTTTCACTGAAAACCACGGCACCCTGAACTGTTATTCTTAGTTGCTTTTATTTAGAGAAAGGCTTACATTCCACTGACAGTTTAGAACTACATTGCGTGTGCCTAGTAAAAAAATGACATTATTTACTACAAAAGCTCATATCTCCTGTGTAATATTCAAATTTTGAATCTAAATTGCATACAACGTTTCTTTTATGTATTGTCAAGTATTCTGTACTTTTTAGAATGAAAGAAAATCCTCTGGGTATTATAATCTAAAAATGATGCGACTTTAAATTTCACTGAATACTGATTTTTACCAGATCTCTGATAAATATTTTGGTTGTTTCACTAGTCCCAGTAATACCTCCTCAAGCTCTTTTAAAAAGACACCAAAATCAAATCCTCTCATATAATAACAAGCATGCGCCGTTGACTGGCAATATTAGACGTTCGCCAAGCAAAAACAAATAATATGCGACAAACTTATTACGCGATCTATCCGTTGTGTGGGTCAATCATTCTTTCCTACTATTAGTCTCAGTTGTTATGATTCAACTGATTTATTAGCCACAAGAAAGTTCTTGACTGACTATCACTGTAATGAGCAGAAAGACGTTCTACGTCAAATGAAAAAGAAAAAAGTTTTGAATTAAGTGAATGTTAATAAGTCAGACCGTGTTAACTTAAAAGGAGAAATCCAGACCAGAAGTTCAAACTTATCTCCTCCCATACCCCCCGGACAATCCTTTTATTGAGTACCCCTACTGTTTATAAATCCGCCCCTGGCAACCATCCTTCATGCAAAAGGTAGAAGTCTCTGAAGAAAACATTATGTTTAGGGTTAGGTAAATTGAACTTAAATAACGACAGGGTATTTTATTTTTGTTTTGCTATTTATTCCACCACATATATTAGCTCCATCGTGACAAATAAAAGAGAATTAAATAATTTCAATACGGTTAAAGTTAATCATCATTAACCCTCATACAGCAGATTTTTTTATGTTCAAATACCAAGAACAAAGCGAATTTATATTAGTTTATATGCAAAGATGTATTAGTATATTATTACATGAAAAGTCTTTCTGTGGGTGTATGGTGTAAGCAGTCCCACCACTGCAGGATAGTTTGAGAATGAAGGTTTGGTCTTGCCAAATATGCAGGGAAAACACGTGGGTGCACAGGCACAGGAAACAGTTAGTTTTATGATTGGCACAAAATGGCATAATTCACAGGCATAACAGTTCAGTACCCTGATATTTATAGCAACACAAACAAATAAATAACTACTTATCTACTACTAATAGCACTTGCGGTAATAGTGCTCAGCTCACGGCTTCCTAGCTCGTACCGTGACGAAACTTCAAAGTCGTTCCCCAATGGACGACCACTACCCCTGATCCAGGCGTTAACCCGTGAGATACTCTCCACAGGCCGTGACACATGGAGTTTTCTGCATGGTCTTCAAACGTATTCCCTTCCACAGAAAGCTATCATAAAGGCTTGCATTTTCTCTGGAACATCCATTTGACGCCAAGGTCGCTAGATTTGTTGCCGTTCGTCGCCAGTTGTCAGGGATCCAGAACAATGCTGTCGTCACCCATAGTTAACCCTTTGTAAAACCTCTTCCCCAAATCTGGGAAGACTTTCCATGTTCGTCGCATTACAGTTTCAACGCCGTCCGGCACTACCTGGGTATTAAGACATTAAAGAGAATATCAAGTTGAGAGAAGCAAAAATAGACTTGTTTCTGCCATTGTGGGATAAGGTCGAGGATTCTATTAACCAGACCAAATGAAGACAGCTATCACGTGTTCTTGGAAATTTATTTTTATGAGTTTACAAAATTAAGATCAAATGAGATTTTATTTTCATTTTTAATCTCTTACGTTTTAGGTTTCTCTATTACCGAAGCGCAGTTTCTTAACCAGGCTCGTCGTGTACCTTCACACGGGTACAAGTACCGCCAGACCAGAAATACGAGCTCAGGCAAATGAAAATTCGTAAGAGATCCCTTACACCAAATTAGACTTTGTGTCAAAATTCAATAAAATTCCATCAAAACGGCAGTCTATTTGTTCTACTGCTAAAGGTGCATAAGAGCATTGCAAATAAGTTGAAGAGTCAGGGATGATTAAATTTGGCAGCCACGATTTCTTATCACAGGAATTGTGGATCTATACCTCAAAATCTGTACCAAATCCATCTGCGATTGGTTGTGTGTCAGTCTGTTATCCGCAATTATGAAACACAATAACTCCATGAAATATGCAACAGAGACAGATACTGAAATAAGTATTTTCGCGGTTACGAAGTATGAGAAGAGAGAAGTATTGTTATAGTGTAATGTCGCTTTCCCGCTATTAATAGTCTTTATGGGTTAAAAAGAGATTAACAGAGTTTCTCACATACCTAGGGGAGGCCGAGCTCATGTCCCCTGACTCTTGGTTAATTAGCTAGACCCATTTATTAATGTAAAATGAAGGTTCTCGAATATGCTTTAATTTTGTGACTTTCATGAGAGCTGGAGATAGGAATGTACCAGATGATTCTATGAAATCAATCGTTGAGATTGTGGATAATAGCCAACTGTAAAAGTTCAGACGGATGGGACGCGTTTGAACGTCTTTGAATGTTTTTTGAAATCGTCTTTTGAATGTTTGAACGTCTTAAATGTGGCCGAACGGTTTGGAATGTGTTTGAAACCGTTCAATGTTTTCTTGAACTGTTTTGGAACAGTTTGGAGCCTTGGAATGCTTGAACGTCTTGGAATTATGAAAGTTTCGAATGTGCTCTGAAAGTTCAATGTGTTTGAACTGCCTTAGAAATGTAGTGTTTGGAACGGTTTTGAATATGTTTCTTAACGTCTTTCTTGAATCTTTAGTATTGTTCCGCGGTGCATGGTAAGCTGAGATCGCCGACCCAGTAATTGCGTACTGTGTTATTGTTATTGAGGTTGGTGTGATTTACTTGTTCGTTTTGTTTGCCAATTTAGCAATGCGGCTCTTCTGTGTTACATGTGTGCTCGAAGTCTTGGAATATTCGTTAAATGCTGTCATTTTCAATTATCCAGGTTGTTGACTGCTTTTGCAAAAAAACAACTCACCGGGCATGAATTTCAAAATGAGTATTGTCACTTTAAAAAAAGTAAAAAACACCAAGTTTTGGACTTCCCCAAGTCCGAAAGAACATTGTTGGAATTATATTTATCTCTATCGGTCTATCTCTCAGCGAACAAGATAACTCGGAAACGAAAGAAGCTAGGCAAAATGAATGGTTACGGTCTTACATCAAAATAGGATTACTGACTACTCAAATCTGTTATGGAAGTCTGTCTCTTTGCCGTCGTGCATATAAACACTGTAACTCAAAGAGGTAGGTGGGTGAAATTTGGTATATGGTATTAAAATTTGAATTATACATTTGTACAATTCTTGAATCAAATGTTAAAGATTGATATTCATTTATTGCGTCGGTTCGTTTGAATATATAATCTCAAAAAACTCACCAAGTCAAAACAACAAAATAAATTTGATATTCAGTTCTTTTTAAAAATCAAGATATTTATTAAATCTTCCACCAAAGTACTTTCAGGGTGTTTTCTTTCTCGGTCTTAGTCTAAACGTGTATGTGAATGGAACATGAAGCAAATCGAACTATGTGAGGCGTGTTTTTTTTAAGTGAAGGGAATGTTTGAAAATAAAAACCAAACGAAAGAAAAATTTTCAAAAACCAATTTATTTTCACAGATTCTACATAATATTTCTGCAGTTTTTTCAAAGTTTGCTGTTTGTTTAAACACTTATCATATCTTACAACTAGATTTTAATACCCTTCTTCATAGAAACTTCTGCCGCTCGTTCCGTAACCACAGGTCGCTTGCTGCTTTCACGTCTGTCATCGTTGTAGCGGTTGCCGCCAGAGATGAGTTTTATACTGAAAAGTGATGGCAATCGCCGTCGGGGTAGTTTGGGCTGTAGGGTGGTCCAAACTTCCCAGCCAAAAGAGTCCAATAAAGCTCTGGGTCTCAGCTAAGAGGGTGGAGGCTCCTGCATTGCGTCAGTGAGAGTAAAACCTCCGTCGAATGCTGAGCCTTTTTTGTTTTGAACTGCTCTGCGCTGTAGGTTTGGCCAAAGAGGCTACTGCATTTGCAGGGTTCTCTTGTTGCATGTGAAGTCGACCAAACAAAACACTGTTTGTCCTGAAAACATTTGACACGCCATGATCTTACGCACTTGCCTTCAAGAGACATTCTCCGTAAACTTCGTTAAATCTTATGGTGAATGTTCTGCAGCAGACAGGTTCTTTTGCTGCTGAATTAAAAAACGTATCAGTCGACCCGTATTCCCTGCACAAGTAAGATTCGGTTGATCTTGACACGAAGAGCAGAACAGACTGCACAGGTTATTACAGCTGCAACTGAGCAATAGTTATCAAGGATGCTGTGGGACGACGCAAGCATCATTCAGGAAGCAAGTAAAACAATCTACAGGCACCAAAAAATCTGTCTCTAATTAAAAAACACGCCTCAGAGCTTCATTTTGAAATGTAGTATACACTAGGTGTTCCATTATATTGTAGAGAAAATTTATTTAACTTCATGTACACCGAATTTTTCCTAGGGGCCTGTTCAACATTATTAAAGCATGTTTTGTATTTTGACTCCCTTGTCAGCAAAAAAAATAAGCAAATCGCAAACTCTATAATCCACGTAAGAACCCCAACCCTCCGTTCTTACAAAACGTATAATATATTAATCTATTCTTAAAATTGACTTAATCTAAATAAAACTTAACCTGGTTTAAATGAAAAAAAAATGGAAAAGCTTTAATTTAGAACTTAAAGAAAACTAAGTTTAATTTTCACAATTTAATCTTAAATTGACTTTTTTTAATTATTTGATTTCCCCACACAAAAAGAGCAACCTGTAAACCCTCCCTCAGGCACAATATCGAACGTCTCCACAAATGTGGGTAAACCAAATATTTCAATATAAGCAGAACCCGTGCCGAATGAGCTTGATTTCATCTGATCATGTTGAGTAAAGGAAATGCTCCAGAACCCAGCACCAACTTCACTATCATGAAAGGCGGGAAATTATCCCTGCGCGACTCTCGCTACCGACCATTATTTTGCTGTTTCAAAAAATATAAGGAAGCGACAAGCTGGAAAGACGAATCTGATGTTACAAGGTGTATGAAAAGTTCGGTGAATGGTCCCATAGTAGAATAACCGCGCTGGTCTGGATGCCCCTCACGCAGACGTATTGAGAGACATGACAACCAGGTGCTCTTATGTCCAAACGCTGATAGTTGAGTGAAGGCAAGTGCCACGACCAATTTAACGAGACAGGAGAAGGCGCGTCATCATAGATGGAGTAACGCGAACATCGTTTGCTTCAAATTAGAAAATGCGACGAGACACGCAAAAATGTTAGTGTGAAAGTATACGGTGGATGCAGAGAAAAATGTGTTTTTTGAGTGGTTTAAACGCTTTAGAGACGGAAAGGAAGATGTCAAAGCATTTATTGCGGCTCCGGGTCGACCACCAACAAGCACAACCGCAGCATCAAACATCGAACGAGCGCGACGGATGCTTTGCGGACGATCGCCGTCTCTTGAGAACGCGATAGCAGAAGAATTTGAAGATATTTCAGGCAGTGTGAGCAACATTATTCACAATTATTTTCAAAAAGGTAAGAAAAGTGTCTGCTTTTTCCGATTGTAGCAGATCCAGCAACGTGTGACAACGGTAAGCTTGAGCGATGCTCGAAAGGAAGCGTCTTCTGGACAAGCCCAGCAACCGATGCTCGTAAAAGTGTGGCTGTAGCTAATGGTGATTACTTTGAAAGCCAGTAAAGGTATTTTATTTGTATACAATTTAGTTTCCTTTATTTTATGATATCATTCAACGAACTTTCGGAACGCACCTTTATATCTCATCATAGTGACTATATAATAAACCGTTGAATTCAATTTGAGACCGGATGGAGGACAACCATTTTATAAAGAATTTGAGGTCTGGGACTCGAACACAAATGCGTTTTATCATTCAACCATCATTAGTAAAAAATAAAAGTTGTGTATAATTAAATGGTGGTAGAGTTGGGGAAAAGGGGATGTCGCATATAAGGCAAATCTGATCTGAGTGCTCTAAAAAGAAATCAATCAGCAAAGGGGTAAATAAAGAGCAGGGAAAATTGCTAAAAAATTTAAGAGTATTTAAAATTAGAATTGTTGACATATAAAGAAATTGTATTGTTTTAAAAGTTATAATAATTTATAGTTTTATTAATACAATTTTTTTATAATAGAGTATTAAAAATTAAATATATACAATTTTAATGCATCATATGTGATCTCCTCATAACGAAATCTGCTTATTCTCAATTTTATAAAAAATTCGTTATAGAGAAAATTTGCTATAATGAGATTAGAGATTTTGCAGTTATTTAAGTAAATGTACCAAACTTTTCAATAGATGCGATAAGTTCAAATGTTTAATTGTGACTTTCAATTAATGAAGTAATATATATATAGATATAAATTTGTTTAAAATATAATTAATTTTTATTGGGGCAAATAAAATGTCAAAAGCTAAGACACCACCAATTTCTAGTGAGAATAATATAAAATAGTAAGAATGTAATTACGTTTATTTTTACTATAGTCTCCTTTATTTTAATATTTGCCTCGTGATTTCAGGATGTTAAATTTTGTAGAAAATTCTTCATGATTTTAATATGAGTGGTTCCAGAAAGTGCCATGGCTGTGAGCTGAATTGGCCGCACAGAAACCATCAACCTTTCTTTGAAAATGGCAAAAAAATCGAAAGATAACCTTGAAAAATGTCTCCGTTATAGGGAGACAAACCACTGTTATGATGGAGAATTATTTTGAAATAGGTTTAACATCTGATTTCTGGGTGCCTGCTATAGGGAGAAATTGGCGCCAGAGAGACTCTGTTGTAGAGAGATTCCCCACTGTATTGAAAAGTAAATTTTCTGTTTAAGAATATCAGGCCTTACTGTGCAGTCCAGCCAGTTTTCGTGGCCTCTGAAAAGAAACAAGCTTTGCTCTTCATCCAATAAAGTTAATAGCCGATTAAAAGCTGCATAGATTTTAAACACTCTTTCTCAGTCTCCACCACTGACAACACTGAGTTTCCTCTGAATGTTTCTGCACTTGGAAAATATGAACGTCCCATCCAAAGACCGACTAGATTCAGAAAACGCACCTTCCGTACCCCAATTCTTTTGATAAATCAACCTCTTTATAAACAAGTCTGCTAATACTCTTTTCCGAAGAAATCATTCAACTAATTTCGACGTCATGTTCAACATCTCTAATGACTTAAATTGTAAATATTCTATTACAAAACTGTTTAAAATAATAAAATTGATCTGTTTTCCGCAGGATCTGAATATTCCCATTTTTAACTTTTAAATGGCCTTTTATATTTTTAGTATTAGAAATATTTTTACATCACTCAGTATTTCTTGCTCTACCACAGGGTTTATTCTGATATTTATTCCAAATTATTTCATTTCATGATACTTTTAAAGAAACAACAGTCTGTTCCTGAAGAATTTTATAAAACCTCAGACTTATTCCTTGTCACTCTTTCAAAAGACGATGGCAATGTCATGCCACACTGACCTAATACCCCTTCTTTTGAAATGTAGTCTCACTGTTTATACGACCAGTAGGAATTAAAGCTCAGCTCAAACAGAATGGGGCCTCACAGGAAAAGTTCTCTGCCTGCGCCGAGATTATTCAGGAGAATTTTGAACTGATTAATCTTAAAAATAATGGACACCTGAGTTATGTGACAATGCCACTTGTCACATTGCCCCAAAATATGACATCTGGAGTGGATCACCTGAAGCTCCTTGCTGAATCTGAGATCTGCCGGGCATTGAAGTGAGAAGGCATTGACCATTCCAACATACCTTATTAATATAATGTGCCTTCGAATATCTGCACCCGAGTGCATTACGTTCTCTCATCCGTCGCGAATGCGTCCCCAAAAAAGTCGCGCATACCCTCGCAGTGGAGCAGTCGCTGATGGATCCAACTTTCGTCACAAGCAGCCACTGTAAAGAAAGGTTGCAGCGGTCGAAGGAGGTCCTCCCCTGACTGGCAAGTCTCCTCAACAGGGTTTACCAGGACTGTGACCCTCTGCTTTTTTTGTAGCGTCACCACCTTGTCTTTCAACTCCCAGTTTTAGTCAATGGGAGAATGTTAAGGCTCTGCTCTTTCCCCTACACTTTCATCTTGGCACAACTGAATTTTTTGTCTTATACGCAACCTTTTTTCACCTTTAAATGACTGATAGTTTTTCGCTTTAAATCCGTTCTCATATAAAATGAGAACCCACTTATCATCCCAAAGATAGATTAATTCTTTAAATTAATTCTTTAATTTAGCCTTCTTACAAATCTTTGATTTCATGTTTCATTGAAGATAAAACAGAATCATGAAGAAAGAAATAAACAAGTATCTAAATTATATAAACAAGAATTGGCTCTCTCATCCCAAAGATAGATTCATTTCCTTAAATTATTTTACCTGGTAGCCTTCTTGCATGAAAATTTTCAGATTTCCCTCTAGTTTATTTGCAAGAGAAACAAGAATTAAGAAGAAATATGCAAAACAAGAATTGTGTCTATATAAACAGAAATCAATTTCCATCCCCAAAGAGGTTGATTCTTGCTTCCTTTAAATTATTCTTGAATCTTAGTATTTCATTTGCACCCTTTCAGATTTCCTTCTATTGTGTTTCTCACTTGGAAAGACAAAACAATCGCAGCACATAAGTTTACAAAAACAAGAATTCTGTGCTCATATAAACAAGAAATCAATTTCCCATCCATAGATTCATTTCCTTTACACCATCTTTTGAATCTAGTAGGTTTCTCTTACGAAAAATCTTCTGATTTCCCTTCTATTGTGTTTCTGATTAAAATATAAAGTCAAGAATCAAGAAGAAGGTGTAAAACAAGAATTGTGTTCTTGTAACAATCACTCTCCATCCCAAAGAGGGGATTCCGCTTCCTTTAAAATTAATTTTTTTATCTAGAATTTCATGAAAATCTTCTGATTTCCTCTGCTTGTGTTTCATTAAATATAAAACAAGAATCAAGAAGAAGAAATATAAACAATATTCAGTTCATATAAAAAACACAGAATCACTTCCCATCCCCAAAGATGGGGATTCATTTCCCTTTAAATATTCTTTAATAGTTTCTACTTGAAAATTCTGATTTCTCACAGGTTTCATTTAAAATATAAAACAAGAATCAAAGAAGAAGAAATAAAACAAGAATTAAAATTGCAAACAAGAATCAATTTCCCATCCTAAAAGATAGATTCATTTCCCTTTAGTTATTCTTTAATTTAGTAGCCTTTCACGGAAATCTTTCAGATTTCTGCCAGTTTATAAAAAACAAGAATTCAAGAAGAAGTAGAAATATAAAACAAGAATTATGTTCTATAAAAACAAGAATCAAATTTCCTGTCCCAAGATAGATTCTATTTCCCTTTTAAATTATTCTTTAATCTAGTTTCTTAATGAAAATCTTTCTCATTTCCTTCATGTAAGTTTTCTGATTAAAATATAAAACAAGAATCAAGAAGAAGAAATATAAAACAAGAATTGTGTTCATATAAAACAAGAATCAATTTCCCATCCCAAAGATAGATTCATTTCCTTTAAATTATTCTTTAATTCAGGAATTTCTTACGAAAATCTTTCAGATTTCCTTCTATTGTGTTTCGATTAAAATATAAAACAAGAATCAAGAAGAAGAAATATAAAACAAGAGTTCAGTTCGAGAGCAAACAAGAAAATCAATTTCCCATCCCAGATAGATATTCTCAAATATTCTTAATCTTAGCCTCTTACGAAAATTCCTAGATTTCTCTACAAAGTTTTCTTCGACAAATATGTTCAAGAACCAAGTATGAAGGTATTGCAAATGTAAGTAATTGTGTTCATATAAAACAAGAATCAATCAGACCAAAGAGGACCAGCCTTTAAATATTTTTAACGGTGTTTTCATGGAAAATCTTCTACTTCTTCTAGTTGTGTTTCGATTAAAAAATATAAAACAAGAATCAATTTCCCATCCCAAAGATAGATTCATTACTTCTTTAAATTAGCTCTTTAATCTTAGGTTTCTACGAAAATTCCTAGATTTCCTTCTCATTGTGTTTGATTAAAATATAAAACAGAATCCTTCAAGAAGAAGAAATATAAAACAAGAATTCAGTTCATATAAAACAAGAATCAATTCTCCCATCCTAAAGAGATTAATTTCTTTAAATTATTCTTAATTCTTGTGAAATTTCATGAAAAATCTTCTTCAGATTTCCTCTTATTAAAGTTTGATTTAAATGGTAAAACAAGAATCCTGCAGAAGACAATATGAAATGTAATTGTGTTCATATAAAGTTAAAATCAGCCTTCATCCCAAAGAGGGATCATTTCTTAAATACCTTAATTTAGAAGCCTTCTTAAAGAAATCTTTCAGATTCCTTCATTAGTTTCAAATGAGTAAAACAAATAAAACTCCAATGAACAGTAAATATGTTCTACAGAATGTGTTCATATAAAATAACCTACTCATCCGTGAGATCATCTTTACCATTCTAGTGGGTTTTCATTGTAAATCTTCGTGATTTCTTTCATTGTGTTTCATTTAAAATAGTAAAATAAGAATTCAAAAGAAAGAAGAAATATAAAAACAGAACAAACATGCAAAACAAGAATCACTTCATCCCAAAGATATAGATTCATTTCTTAAATTATTTTTTACCCTTAGTAAGTAGGAAAGTCTTCAGATTTCCTTTCACAGTTTCTGGATTAAAAAAGAGAAACAAGAACTACCATCCCAAAGATAGATCTGTTTCCTTAAATTACTTTTTAATCTAGTTTTGCTAAAATCTTTCTGATTTCCTCTAATGTGTTTCTGATTAAAATATAAACAAGAATCGCAAAGAAATATAAAAAACAAGAACAGTTCTAGCAAGTGGTAAACAAAACAATTTCCCAATCCCAAAGAGACTAGCTTTCCTTTAAATTATTCTTAATTCATAGCTCTTTATTAAAATTCTTCAGATTTCATTGTGTTTGAATTAAAATAAGAGAAACAAGAATCAAGAAGAAGAAAATATAAATAAGAATTGTTCATAAAACAAGAATCACTTCTCATCTCAAAGATATTCATTTCCTTGTTCACTTTTAATTAGTTTCTTTTACGAAAATCTTTCAGATTTTATTGTGTTTCCTGATTAAAAGAGCAAAAGAAGAATCAAGTAAATAGCAGCCTATAAAACAAGAACAAAGTTCATAAAAGCTCACAGAACCACTTCCAACCAAAGATATCCATTTCCTTTGCAAATTATTTTTTAATCTTAGTAGTTCTTCTTATGGTACCCTTCTCAGATTTCCTCTGCGTTGTAAAAGTTTCTGATTAAAGAGAAACAATCAGTCTCCATCCCAAAGATAGATTCATTTCCTTTTAAATACTTCCTTTACCTGTAGTTTCTTGCTGAAAATTTTCTGATTCTCTCATTAAAGTTTTGACTAAATATGTTCAGTTAAATCGTTGTAAAATAAAATATAAAACAAATAACTTTGTGCCCATATAAACAAGAATCAATTCTCCCATCCAAAGATAGATTAATTTTAAATACTCTTTTTAATTTTAGTATTCTTCTTTACGAAAATTTTCATTCTCTATTGTGTTTCGATTAAATACAAACAAAGAATCAAGAAGAAGAAACATAAAGTTCAAGAATTGTGTTCATAAAACAAGAACTGACCTCCCAGTCCCAAAGCTGATAGACTCATTTCCCAAATATTCTTCTTTTGAATCTAGTAGTTTTCTTAATAAAAATCTTCGATTTCCTTTCATTAAAGCTTTGATGAAAATATAAAACAAGAACTGGCAGAAGGAAATATAAAATAAGAATTTGTGTTCATATAAAACAAGAATCATCTCCCATCCCAAAAGATAGATTCACTCTTTTAAATGGTTTTACCTTAGTCTTCATTGTGCAAAATCTTTCGATTTCCTCTCATTTTCAGTTTCGATTTAAAAGAGAAACACCCAAGAAGAAGAAATATAAAACAAGAATTGTGTTCCATATAAAATAAAGAACTACTTCCCATCCCAAAGATAGATCTATCCTTGAAATTATTTTTGTCTAGTAGTTCTTACAGAAAATTCTTCTCATTAAGTTTTCATTTAAAGAGTAAAACAACTGAATTCTCCATCCAAAGATAGATTCATTTCCTTTAAATATCTTTTTAATTCCTACTAGCCTTCTTTTGTAGTAAAATCTTCAAGATCTTCACAAAGCCTGATTGATTGTCAGTTCATCTGCTATGTATCTAAAAGACGTATCTAATGATTTCAAATATCTAAAAAAACGAATATTTTACTGACCATGTAACAATGAATATATAGCCATTAATTTTGAGTTGGAAAATAAGTGTTGTTAATAAGTTAATAGTCTTGTGTTGATCAGAAATATACTTGGATAAATAGATTTTCTGATGAACGAAGTACTGTCAGCGATTTTGAACCACAATGAAACCTTTAGTCCGTGTGGCTTTTGTTCTCTGATCCCACAATATGCTCTTTATCTTCAAGCTAGAAGGCTACATTTTATTCCCCATAAAGATATACCTCCTGCAGACGCTCCTGACTCAAATTGTTCTGGCTTTCACTTTATAATATATAAAACTTACATAAATTTCATATATAAAGTTTCTATACGCACAAATAAACGATGAACGATGTAAACTATGTCTCTCGTTCTCTGCGTTTTGTCTCATTTCTCAAGCACAGAAGTACAAAGAGAGTATTAGACTCGTCAAAAATTTAAACTGAGATTTTGACGGAATTCAATGTTTTAGACCTCCTGAGTTCTGAAAAACACAATACCATGTTCTGTGAACACTGATAACCAAAAAAAACCAGAGTTAGATGCATTGAAGATGAAATTTGGGCGGTGATCTCTTGGCACATGAATTTGTAGTTTCCAAATTTTGGATAAAACTGGTCAAAGGGAAGTCATCTGTTTGTATGTCCGCCAAGTGTAATCATCAACAAAACCAAAAAACTAATTTGCTTATCGATAAAATTTGGCACAGTTTACCTGCCATGAATGGTGGTCCATGAAATTTTAAACAAACTGGGTCAAGGGTTTACCGTCTGTTTTGGCCTGTATAATCCTACTGCTGAAACTCAATCCTGTTATCTCCACGCATGGAAGCTAATGCCTGTTCTCGCAGTGAGCCACCATACTGTCCTTGAATGTGAGAAACCCTTAGTAGCATTGAATTGCACATCTCTTCAATTTTTACCGAGATATTTTTCAATCACCAGAATGAAAACCTCTCGATGGTCATTGATTCGGATAACAGTAGTCTTTGAATTTTTTGTCAATGGGGCTTAAAACCAACCTTTGGGGAAGCATTGAGAGTTTGATGGAACACCCCTGCCATGCCAAAGATTTGTTTACCAAAGATGATCTCTTCGACTTTTTATACATTATGTAGAGGTGCCGTTCTTTTAGTAAAACCTTGATCTTTTCCCAAAATATCAGGTATCGCACCTAAATACCACATTTTAAAATCTCTAGCAACAAAATATACCAACGATAGTACTTCTGCCGGGTTGGATATTACTCCGCCATTTGACATCCCTGCCACCAAGTAAAGATTGATCATCACCAAATTAGTCATACCGTAAAAGACCGTTTTTTCTCCCCGGACCTTTTCCGGGACACTTTAAAGTTGTTTTGAAGGACAAACGTTTTTCACCCAGTTTTTCGCCCTGTTTACAACGTTTAAAACCGTCAGTCTAAATTATTTTCAGTCATGGTATTGCTTTTCCGCACATGACAACTTTCCTTTCTTAATTGTAATTTCACGGTTCATTTCTATGTTTTCAATAGGTCCCATCTCCTGCAATTTAAAAGACGTTCCTGGTAGCATTGACGTACACTGCAGGTGAGACTCTAAAACCAAATAGACATTTTTTCTTTATTCATGAAGTTCCTGGTGGTCTAGTGGTTAGAAAGACCGCCTTTATTTAAGAACGGGTTTCTTGAATCCTGCTTCCGAGAGTTAGAAGTTTTGTCATCATCTGTACTGAACAGCCCAAGTAAGCTCCACTTAAAAAAATTACATTAATTCTCTAAACCATTGAAATAACAATTAAGCCTTGATTACTCATTTATTCCAATTGATACCACACATCAGCACATTTCAACTCAACCTCGAACAGAAGGAGAAAACAATCATCCTCAGCCGATGACTATTTGACACTTATTTTACGGAGAAGATTTGATTTTATACAGTAAAAAACCATAGATTTGATAATTTACTGTAACTTTTACGGGAAAACTTTGTTCCTGTATTAGAAAACCGTTTTACCATTTATTTACTTTGTAATCTTTACGTGGCTTAAATAAACCAACCCAGCTGCCAGTTTAAAACCGTGGTGGATTTTTTTACAGTGCATATCAGCACTCATATTTGAACTGGACAAATATAGATGGGAGGAGGCTTTGAGTCCCCAGCAGAGATGGTGCTGCCCGCCAATCACATGTTTCTACTTCTACCGCGAGGCACTGCACACAACCCTTGATTGAAACAAATGATACCCCTCAATTGTTTTTGGAATAAAAAGAAAAACTGAAGGTGTGCGAACTGAATTAAAAACTCAAAAAATAGCAATACCCTAGACGTAACCTATATTTTAAATAGAAATTAAAGAGAAAAACGAAAGCAAGATTTTAGGAACTAGTTTCACCGCCTTCAGGAGTCAATAAAACAAAGATCAAATGATTTCTTTTCTGTGCTGGGTTTAATGGGCTCAACACTAAGACTCTTATATGACCGGAAAATTTTAATAAGCAAAGTAAAAGAAAAAAACACCTCAAGATATAAAATATATAACTCAAAGAAAGAAGAAACTCTTTCAACTTTACCTTGTATCCTATACAGGGTGTCCACACCCCACGTGGTCCAATAAATAATTCTCAAACCGTGCCGAGATATATAGTTCCAATTGAAAATGTTTTGAATGAAGGGAAAATTATATATGTTTTTGAGTCACTAAGACATTGAAAAAATACTAAATTAACTTACAATGACCTGTCCTACTGAACATGGTTATAAAAAAATATTCTTAATCTCATTTTAAACAAAAAAGTCCTATTAATTTAAAACGAGTGATATAGTGCCTTATAAGACATGCCTATTTAGGGCCGAGTTATACATGCCTTGTCTCCGTACTTTTAACCAAAGAGGTTCTAAGTATAAACTGCTGTGTATTGATTGTGAACTGCTCAAGACTGCTATTGAAAGGTGGTGTAAAGTAATGAAGCTCGAGATATTCAGTTCCATATACTGTTGCTTTAGTTCAAAAAAGTGAACCTTTTTTTTAAAAAAATATTAGTGTATCAAACATTTTAACAAATATTATGATTGATAGGACCGGGGACCATACTATTATATATATATTCAAAAAATCAGTTTTTCAACCTGGTTTTAGTTTATTTTACGCGCTGAAGGTATATTAAATCTCTGCGTTGTGGCATTTATTACTAAAAGAATATTTCAATTACTTACACGCTTCACACAAATCACGAAATCAAAGGACTTATTGCCACCATGCTTTTCCTTAAAAACACTTACATAATTTATTAAAAATTATTATCTCTTCATTCTTGACTACGTACTATATTACTCCCCATCTGAGAGTGGCAGGGATTTTCTAGTCAAGTTTTTTTACTGAAAACCTCTAAACTAAAATGCATGTATGTCCACCACTCTCCAAAAAAATGACTTAAATATCGGATATTTAAAGAAAATAAATAAAACCGGCTTTTACCGACCTACACCAATTAAAATCATTGCAAAGTAGCATATATATTTAAAACAGATACAATCTCGCTATTTCATTATATCAGGATATTATGGAGCAGACTCTCACTTCACATGACGATGCCGCACCTTCGAGAGGTGACTTCCTCACCGTTACGATTCTTCGATGTCGTGCACCTCGAGAGGTGACTACCATATGATTCGATGCCGCAGAGTGAAATGACTCTCACCACATGATTCGATGTCGCACCTTGAGAGCTGATTCTTTTTACCACATGATTCGATGTCGTCTTGAGAGCGACTCAAATGCCATGATTGATGCCAGCCTCTAGAGGTGACTACTGCTATTTGAGAGGTAGGTGTTGGGAGCCAGAGAGCGGATGCATTGCATGTGATTGGTATGCTTTTCGTCCTAAAGTGTTACGTACGGAATGAAATGAATGGTTTGAGAGCCCTTTAGTAACAGAAAAACCTTTTTCTGCCAGATTTTGAAACGCTGTTAAAGAGTCGCACACACATGTATATTTAATAAAAAAATTTCTATAATAAAACTCAGTGATCTACTCTTCTAAGGGTGGGAATTATTTTGAATTAATTTGATCAAATTCACTTTTGATAAAAATATTTTGAACTGTAACAAATATACTTGTACGCGGAAAAAATTATTCCAATTAGAATTAAAATGTTTGTTCAGTATGAAAAAAAAATGATTTGAACTTTGAAAACACAGAGGCAAATTGAAGAAAAATATTACTACTTTTACTATTATCGCTAATTATAAACGGATGCCTATCGTTTAGTAAGATAAACAACCTGTTTTGCAGTCGTGCAATATTAAAGTTTAGTTGAGTGTTGCCAATAGGGAATCATCCTGCTTTTCATGGGGATTTACTACCCAGAAGGGAGAGGCAAGTCCTCGAATCATTAAAAAACCGGTACTGCATCCTCCAAATTAGCAACACTGGTAAATTTATAACATGCTGTGCGCCGTACACAGTCAAGACTGTGCGTAGCAACATCGTTTCTTCTTACAGGAATGTAGTGTTAACTCGTTCTGGCAACGTTTTTTTTCTTTTTTACTTTCTTGTATACGAAGTATACAAAGAAAGAAAAGTATTGTATCCGTCAAAAATCTGAACCTAGATTTGACGAACCTCCACGTTTCAGACCTCCGAGTCCTGAAAACACAATTTAGAAAGGCCTGTAAGCTCCGTCTGTATCGATAACGCGAAAACTATTAGAGCTGGATGAAATTTGGCGGTGGTCTGCAAACATAATTTGTGGTTTCTATCAACTTTTGGACAACCGTCAACGGAAAGTTTATTTCTTGTATGTTCTGAGGTCATGAACGCCATAACTCAAAAACTTGAAAATAGATGTATAAAATTTAAAGCCAGTTTTGTCAAGGCCGACATCCTATAAAGTTTTAGCCAACCACAAAGGGCTGAATGTCTGTCGGTCTGTATAATAGTATTACCTAATTCAACTCCTAAGGGTGCATGCGTAAATACCGAAAAGAAAGGGGATACTCCGAAAATCCTGTGTTTGCTGCTAAAACCAATTCTGGGTGGCGAGATTGTAAGGGGGTGGTAAAGCAAAATGATGAAGCGTTCTGTTTGCCTGGTGCATGTTGAAGCACCCTCCGCGCATGCGCAAGACTTGTTTTCTCCGCACGCAGAACTTGTATTGTTCTGAGTTTGATAAAAAAATAAAGGCTTGCAGTTTGTATCATACACCATCTTTTAACACATTATTCACCTCACATTTACCATCACTATACCCAGCACGAAAACCCTGATAGTCATTGCATTCTGCCACAGTTGGTCTCGAAACTTTATCAACGGCAGGGGAAGGAATGACAAATGTTTGAAAAGCATATGAGAAAGGAGGCCACCCTGCTGGTTTCAGAGAAAAATAGAAAATGTCCTAAAATTAGTGCTGAATTTTGTAACCCAAGTTAAAGCGCCTCGGTGACTGGGTTTTATGACCATCACTGCTTCTACATCTTGTGGTCTTTTCAAACTGAACTGAGGTCATGAGATGTCCTAGTGATAAGGTGTTTGGTCAAAAGAGCCGAGGGCTCCGTCTGCTCCGGAATCCTGATTCCACCGAAGTGATCCAAGTCGTGGCTGGGGCCCACAATGTTAGCAACCATATGTTTTTTTAGAGACGCCAGAACGCCGCCCCAGCACCTGTGTGTGGCCCGCCATTCCAGCTATTTCACAGTTTGGGGTGATAACCTAGGGATAAAACGTCTGTGGTGGAAGTTTGGTGGGGCTGCCAGCCTGGAGCTGTCGTCTGTCACTTTCCCAACCGTGGTTCAAAATGAGGTCCGTCCCAAAAATAGCCCCTCGTGATGCTTCCCCAAAATGGACGCGTTAATATGTAATCAAACCTGAACTTTACTATTTTTACCCCATTCATGTGATCATCATTTGATATATTTTGTGACCTGAGAGTGAGTTGATTTAAATGATAAAAAAAAATTGTTGTAAACTGACAAATAAAACATTTATATTTTCTTGCTTTAGAAGTCACAGAAAATATAAGGATTTATTTGGAATTAATGAGGAAATAAATGAAAAAACCACAAGGAACAAAAAATTGCGACTCTGGGATTAAATTCAAGGAATAAGTAAAAAAACACAGAATTATCATGAACCGCTAATTTGCGGTAAATAAAATGTGAAGAAATTCATCACAATACAGTTCAGCTGAATGAAATCACTGCATAGCAGGAATAGAAAGAATTAATGTCCTGCGTGGAATATAGGGTTCCATCTTCTGAAAGTTCTTATTGCTTCTTTTTGGCATGAAGCACATCAATCACTGGAAGGAAAATAGAGGTCTGTCCAGGAAGAAAAAAATGGTGCGCCAAATATGAAGATGGTGAGAGAAAACTGAAAGCAATAATAGCTGTACAGGGAATTCAGTGGTTGGAAAGAATCAGAAAATTTCAAAATTCTGTTGATTAAAAATGTTCCATCAAAACCTGACAATAAGTGATTTGAACGCCAACCAACTATATCATGAAAAGATGTATTAATTGCTGTATTCCAGATGGAATGTTCCTGTCGTAGTTAATGATACGCCGTTTGGTGTTCAGTTTGGTTTAAGTTATTAATTCCGTTTTGAAGCAATACAAGGACTACTTTCTTTTGACGGAATTTACTAGTTTTCAAACCGCGTAGTCGGATGACGAGAATGATAGGCCTGAGCCTGCACCCCTCTCAAACTTCTGCATCACAAATGGAACCCATTTGACGTGTGGAAAGACCATATAAAATAAATGAAACTGAGGGAATCCGAAAATTTAGTTGGCTGGATGCCATGTGTAATAAATTAATGGCTTGGTATTGTTTGGACTTCTCAAGACGATTGTCGCTATCATGTAGTAAAAAAAAGATTGATGGCAAACGGTGTGGCATTAAAAGACAGATGAAAGTCAAGAACAGAGATATTGAATGTCTTCTATTTATGCTCTGATGATAATACCTTTGGAATATAGTGTGGATATTTTTAAAGAAATAGGAGGAAAAGAATGATGGATTAATGTGATCAGCAAAAATACTTAAATCGAATAGCTTACTCAGAAACAGCCATTGATGGGTGTAGGAACTCGTGGAATTTATTTTTCCCACGTCACCTACGATGCATTGAGGTAAACTAATGCTCTGATAAAAAAGGAAATATTGCATTTCGTGAGCGTCTCGCTGTTAGTCGTCTTTGGAATGTGTGAAATGATTGTGAAAAAATTGTCAAATGAACGTGATCCAAAAGTTGAACACTTAAGCAAAACTATTTTAAATGAA
>BGPR01014744.1:6441-38420 GCA_013235015.1 Araneus ventricosus
TACCACCAGGTAACTGTGGCGAATATGAGCCAAGTTTGAAGTTATAAATTCAATTTTGAATACTAAATAGAGGCTCAGATTTTTTATGGCTTATCAGGAACAGTCATGTAAAGCAGGATCTAATACACAGTGGAACATTGTAGAAATTGGGCTTCCCCGAAATCGAGAATATACCACCAGGTAACTGTGGCGAATATGAGCCAAGTTTGAACTTATAATTCAACTTTGAATACTAAATAGAGGCTCAAATTTTTTAATGGCCTATCAGGAATAGTCATTTAAATCAGTTATGCTGCCTTTGAACTCATTAGCTTGCAACGTGGTAAGGTATATAAATTACTCAGCTTCTTCAGAGACTATTCAGTTACGTTACTTACGTTTAAGTTATGTTCCGTTATTACTTACGTTATTTAAAGAGATTTCTAGTGCGTTTCAGTGTTTTTATAATATTCATTCTAATTTTCTTAAAATTTGTGTAAATGATTATGAGCGTAACGTCAGACTTATTCACAGAACAAAAAGTTTCTTAATTATTTGTATTGATAGAATAAGAATATTAAAACATTATGCAAAGAGAATTTTTATCAAACGCGCATATATTGTAATCTGGTTCATAACACATTAAAAACAATTTTTATAAACATGAATTTATTAAAATTGCTATATTAGAGATTACTTATAAAACTTGCACTCCGCACTTTATGGCATCTTAGTATTTTGGTGAAATCTATTTTAGATTACGAAATAAATTGTCTTTCATTTTACTTTTCTATCATGAATATCTATTTTCATTCGGTTTTCTAAAATATAGAAATACATCCTAAATATTTAAAGGCAAAATAAAACTACTTTTATATATTTTAAAAAGAAATACAGATTTTAATTTCGCCAAATTTTCACCTTAACAGTGCAAAAATCTCTAACTTAGTTTCTTTAAAGCTTTTATGCACATAGTAAAGTAAATTTCCTCAGACAATCATATTATTCAATTTAAATAGAGCTCTTTTTAAATCTTATATTCGCGAAATATGTATGCGTAATTACTTTATTTTGAAGAAACCAGATCATATGCAACATAGTTGTTCTTTCGGAATGTTTCAGATAATCTACGAAGAAACTGAGTACTTTACATGCTTTACCACGTTGCCAGTTAATGAGTTCAAAGGCAGCATAACTGCTTTACATGACTGTTCCTGATAAGCCATAAAAAGTTTGAGCCTCTATTTACTATTCAAAATTGAATTTTAAACTTAAAAATTGGGTATTTTTATTTATAACAGTTTACAACGCATGAAAAATGGACGACTGCTGAGTTGTAATCCTCTTTAGAGTTTTGTTCACTCACCAAAGATAAAATTAGATTTTCTTATCTTGGGTTTTACACCAAAGAGGATTATCCCATTGTAGGGATGAAAATAAAAGCACAAGATAAACCAGCTACGGTAAAAAGTGTCGCGATTTGCGTTCCCCAAATGCTCGAAAATTCTCTCAAGATTTTATTATAATACGAATACTCGCATTATAATAAAGGGTTTTCTAAATGGTTATCAGCATTTTTATCTTGTTTACTTTATTTCCATTTAGTTCAAACAATTATATAAAACAAAATAAAATTTTTGCCAGCAATGAATCAAGTTTTAAGTAAAATAAATCAGAATAATAAGAAAAAGAAGACGTATTTCGCAGTTATTATTTACCATAAATGAATTGATGGGGGAAGAAACTTCAAAATTTTCCAGTTGGAATATAACCTACCTTTCTGCGCATAAAAAATGAAATGTTAAGAAAGGTAATTGAGGTTACACTCACTTACGGAAAACAATTAACTTCTTTTTTCTTTAATTCTTGTTTAGGGACGCGGTGGCCTTGTGGCAAGGCCTCGGCTTTGGGGGCCGGAGGGTTCCAGTTTCAAAACCCGGTTCTACTGAAAATCCGCTGTGTATGGGACCTGTTGCACGCTAAACCACACGTAGTGGCCAAAAGTCCCTCCGTTGTTATGGTGGGGAAGTCTGGAGGGGGTGCCAGCTCAGGCGTCCTCCTCGTCATCTGGCCGCGATTCAAAATTACAAGGTCCGTCCCAAAATAGCCCTCGTGGTGCTTCAAAACGGGACGTTAATATAACTACACTAAACTTTAACTTTTCTTGCTTCCAAATTATTTGAAATTAATACTTTTTCAAAACTGATAAGTTCTTCTAAGATTTCATTTAAGGTCTTAAATGTATTCTAATTTTTACCTAGAAAAATGATGTTAACTTTTTTGTCAAAGTTTAATATCAGAACTTATTTTTAACATGTTAAAATACTCCGCTTTCAGGTGACATACTTGAAAGCTTATAGCCATTCATACGGCTCAAGTTATATACAAAAATTTATTTCATTGCATAAAACTTCAGCTTGACGTTATTTAAAGCATGTTAAGTTGTGTATTTAATAAAAAAGCATGAAGATAGTTATTTCAATAATTGACTATGATTTCTACACACTGACTACAATTTGAGAATATATTTGACTAACCAATTTAGGACAAAATTAACTTAACATTGACTTGGAATCTCTTGCAAATCTAATAATTTATGAAATTATTAATTTAAAGTAAATAAACTAATTTTAAACAATCAATATTATTCAAAATAGATAAAGATTAATTTTTGAGCCCAAAATTATTTTGTGTTTAATATTGTCTGAAAGATATTAATATTTATCGAATGCAGGGTGATAATAATTATTAGTGTTAAGTTCCTTTATAAACAGTAAAACAGTTACTAACAAGAAGGAACATGAACACTAGTTTATCATGTGATGATTATACTTTTATGCATTGCTAAAAGCAAAAGCAGCTGTATTGAAGAGTATGAATTTAAGTTCAAAAGTGATAATTTTTTATTAAAATTTAAATATGAAATTCATTATTTAAGAAATGTTCATTTACTGTAATTACTTAAAAATGTTTGCACTCTTTGTTTAGAACATAATAGCAATTAAGTCATTACATTATCAACATCTTTTTAGAATTAACTGTATCAATATGTCATGAATAATGTAAGCGAGTAAACTAGTTGAGGAAAACCTTAAAGACAATATCATTATGTTATACATATCACCATTGACTTGCACATTTGGCATAAAAATCACGTTATTTGTTTCTCACGTTTACATTTGACTCTTCCAAAAGGAGAAGCATTTGCAGAACTACCTTATATCAAAACACTATAATAACGTTCGGATTGCTACAAATAAATAGTTTTCGTATGAAATAATTTACATAATTCATAGTTTGCCTTTCGAATATATACGACGAAACAGAGAAAATGATAATTTCCTGTTTGCTGATTAACAAATATTAACCAAAATTATTCAAAAAGTATATTTTTGATTACAAATTCTTTGCATGAAATAAAACTCGAATTTTCGCAAATTTTCTTTCATGCATATTTCCAAAAAAAAATGTTAAAACATAGTTTATATATATATATTTTTTCCTTTTAGGTCAAGCTTACTGTGAAGCCGTCTGGGATTCTGTTTTGTGCTGGCCGTCAATTCCTGCCGGGCAAACAGCGTGGAGGTCTTGCCAGCAAGTATTGCAATATGCAGATATCCCTGACGTCAAGAACGTGGTGCTCCCAATCGGTAACCTGAAGAGCAATATTTGTAGAAATATATTTAGTGTATCCAGAAAGTAAGTTTCGTTGGCTAATTAAAGGAACACAAAATGTAATGGAGTAAAGCAATTTATTGCTAACTTAGGTATACGCCTTTGTTTATGTAAAAATACTAGCAGTACGCGCACGGCTTTGCCCATGGAATCAGGACTTAAACAAAATGAAAAAAAAAGAAACTCCCACAATGCCACAAAAAAGTTTTGAAAGCAAAAGATACACATTATTGATTTTTCCTCTTATTTTTCTTCGCGATAATGACATTTCAACTGTAGAAAAACAGTTCAGAGTACGTTAATCCAGAACAATATTAAAAAATTGCAAAGTGAAAGTCATTATTAGACAGCAAGCAAAATATGCGAGGCAAAGAAACATGTTAAGACACTGCCGAAAATACTAATCGAAGTCATTCAGCTAAAGGTTATGACGTCCCCTGCACTATGCGCCACCAGCCAATGAAAAATGTTCTATAATGAGTTAGAAAAAAAAGAAAAAACTTTGCCTAATAGGCTCGTAAATTCACTGTACCTCCTCGTCATCAACCTTCCCTGCGCTATAAATATTCACGTGCCCTTGGGAAACGCTTCAACGTCTTTCTTCCTTTCTGCGAGAAAAATCTTTGAGCTCATCATAGGAAAAAAATAATTAAAATTCAACCAACTGTTCAATTTTAACCATTCTTATTCTAAATCACGGAGAAATGTTTTATTCATTACTTGAACAAATTTTAAATTGATAGCAAAATTAAAGCACCGTATGCAAGAAATTGAAATTCAAAACATAATTTTTAGGATTAACTGACTATTTTTTTAAATTTTTAAAAATTCAGTAAATTATGTTAGAAATTCAAAACTAACTTCATTAGAAAGAAGAATGCTTGTTCTTTGAGATTGTGTTTCTTATTTTCTTCCTACGATTATCAAAAGCGATTTTACTGAAAAATTATCGCCAAAAACTACCTAAAAACACAAAACTTTAAATAAAAAGTTTTCTAGATCACATTTTTAAATTCGGGCTTCGAGATGCATTGAGTCACCATTACGACAACTTGTGTGCCAAATTTCATGCCTGTAAGTGCAATAGATTCGTCTGGACATCGCACACACACGCATATATAGACACGCACACAAACATTGCCGTTTATAAGTATAGATATTGTTTAGCAACGGATTCAGAAATCCTCCACGATTTTGCGCATGCGCCGTGTGGAGTTATTTTCATCAAAATAGGGGAAAAGTGAAGAATGGAAAGGTGATATTTACATTTTACTGAGCGTGATCTAACAAAGAACTCCGGAAATGCGCTCATATGACTCATTGCCTGACACCCCTTTCCGGTTTAAAATCGTCCAAAAGTGGTAGTCTCGGAATCCGTTCCTGAACAGTAACTGCCATCTGTATGGAGATACTTGTCATAAAGGAGCACCATACTATGTATCCTCGTATCTAAGAACGATTTCGCCTACAATATTAACATCTTGCAGCGAAGTAATATCATCTAGTTTTATACCATTGTCGTCGTGGATCCTTTTGCCGAAAAGGAAACCTTTAAAATTACAAAAATTATGGAAACCAAAGGGGGGCGAGGTCTGAGCTGCTAGAGGGGTGCGAGAATATTTCCCAACCAAAGTCTGTGATGAGTCGTTGCTGTGCAGTCACTCGGTTGGGTATATCGATTTTCTTCAACAATGTCGCTACATACGAAGAAAAATCTGCATTGCTGTTCTCCCTAACAATGATGTCTCTGTCATTCAGATAGCTAAACCTAATAAGAGCGTATGTGCAGTATTCTAGTGGATCTGTGGAGTAAATTGCTAATGGAACTTACTTTCTGGTTAAGCCATGTATACAGTTTATTTTTATAAGAATGTTTAACTTTGCTCCCGCTTCCCTTAACATTTGCTGTCATGATATTATTATCTGAAGTTCGTTGTTGGCATCTGTAAAAGTTTTCGATCCTCAAATAAAATAATATAAATTATTAAAGCAGCAGTACCTGCCGGCTCTCGGACGCTTTAGAGAAAGTGGCGACCAACTGTCAATTATCTATACATTTAAAATAATCTGATGAAAACAGACTATGGACAAAACTTCAATCGAAAATATATAGAGAGAATTTATGGTGGAGAAATTTTTTTTTTGATTTCGTTCGAAAATGGGGGGTGGGGGCAGGCGACCCTTGATGACATATCTAGACGTCATAAGCTTGCATATGAAATAAAAATTATCGAAATCCGTCTAGAGATTGAGGCTGGCGAACTATCTGAAGGTTTTACCATAATAATTTAAATGTAAAGATCCCAACAGTTACATCAAAATGATGCGCCAAAAATATTGTAAAATACCTATTGTAGGTGATGGAAACTATTTATTTAGGGTGATATCATTCTGTATATATGGATCTGAAGACTTTCATGCCGAAATTCGTGAGAAAATTATACAAAAAATTACATCTATATGAGGTTTATTGAAAGATTTTACAATTTTAAAGGAATCTGTTGTCTACAAAGAATATAAAATCTACGATGATTTTATGGTCTGTTCCACTGATATTCATGCAGTATTTAAAACTGAAAAAGAAGTGGCTGAGAGCCTCGAAGCAGCGAGGTGGCAGGAGCAGTGCTGAGCAAAGTGGTTGTTGGCCGCGAACGGCTAGTAATAGATTTATAGAAGAGTGGCTAGTAATAGATTTAATTTTGAATTTTTATGCACATTATCTTTTTAAAAAAAGGAACGGGAGTTATAACAGTAATAGACAACAATTTATCAAAATACAGAACTTGATATTTATTACTGTTGAAGTCATCTTAAATAAATGTGTTTAGTTACATTTAGATATACTTTTCAAATTTATACCAGTTTAGGGAAAATAACTATTTTTGAAACTCGTCTATAGATGCTAATTTACATCCACAAATTTCACTTCAATTTTCACTATATATTCAGAGAAAATTCACTGTAAAGTGTTGTGTTCAAATAAGCAGATGGATGTTAAGAGTGGTGGAAATTTCATATCCAAATTATTAAATATTATTTAGAGGTAGTTTAACCTTAAAATGTATTAATTTTCATTCATCCGTAAGAAATATGAACAATATTTATGAAACACGATTACTGCTATATACACTTATTTCTCTTATATTACGTACTTTTAATGTGTTATATATATGCATCAATTATAGAAAATTCGCCACATCTTTCTACTCAGATTAAAGTTCAAGACTGTTAAAAAGCAAAAGTATAGAAATATAGGAATTATTTAACACAAACAAAATAAATCGAAGAAGCAGCTTGACTGTCTATGATTTTTTGGAATATTTTGACTATGAAATGCATTACAACAGATATTTGGGATTCCAAAACTAATATTTTAGAATATCTAATCATTTTTTTAAAAATATATTTTCAAATATTTTTCGATAAGTTTGAATGATGACATAGGAGTGACCTACATATCCTTAGCCATTGCAATTTAAAAAATAAAACTGAAAAAGAATTTGAAATAGTCACTCTTCATTCTTTTGAGAAAAATGACGGAGAAAAATATTATTCGAAATTTTAAAAAAAGTGTGCGAGAAAAGTTACAAATCACTTTTTCAATCATTTTAGTGCTAATTTTTTAAAATCATTTTTCACATTTCAGTTTACTAAGGATTTCATTTGCGAAGCCCAAGATCGCGATAAAATATTACATCATTCTTAAACTTTTTGTTTATTAAATATTTAGCTCTACCTTGTTAAATTTAATGTTTTTATTAATTTCTCATTTCAGTTGAAATTGAAAATGTCATAAAATGAAGAGTTTAAGATTCATATTTTAATTCTTTCAAATACATTTTTTTAAACTGTACCCGTTTAATCTATATTAGAAAAGTCCAAACATTTCGGTAACACTCAGGAATGTGGGCAAGGCTACATGCCAAAAGTGATTCAGACCAGACAGTCTACCTATAAATTAGCATACACACAGGATACTGTTTTGATTCTGTGATGTTTTAATATCAAATAAGAATTAATTTATTTTCCTAATATAATCTTTTAGCCTTTTTTTGTTTGCTTATTTTGCGCCAGTTTTTTTTTCCCTGTGTGTTGGGCAACTATGAATCTTTTTGCTAAATCATAGGATCTTCAACGCATCCAGCGGATGTTGTTGCTATTTGACATGTTTTTTTTAGCTTAAGCAGTCTCTTTTATTTTTTATTTTACATTGCTCCATCGATGCGGAAATACGTTATCATCAAATAGAAGTTATATTGGAATTAATTTATCTTTCCACTTATCGGAGATCTTTCTGTTGAATTATGAAGTATCAGTCGCTTACTTTATTTAACTCATCCAAGCGGAACTCCGTAAGAAGAATTCTGTTATCAGTTGGAAGTTAGTTTCAATTGTTTCATCATTGCTGTTTTTCGTGTCTTTTTTATTTTTTAAGCACTCTGCCAATTTGCATGATATTTTTTACTACAACTTTCGTTAATAAATCTGTGATAATCAGATCTGAGATATTGTTGACAAGCTGAAAGCCAGTCTTAGACGGGCACAAATCTTCTAGTTAAATAAGATTTGCTATACTGTTTGTTTATTTCAGTATACTTATATGGCGTTTTAATTTCTTGCTTCAACTTTTTTGGATTATTTATCGAATTGCATGGAATTTGGTAAAGATTAGTAATTTGCAGTAGTTTTTTTATTGTATAATTGATAAGTAGTCCCACCAGTTACCTATTGGTGTAAGGCATGACATGGCCGAGGAGAAAAAAACAGAGGGAAGTGATTATGGGTTCTTATCCTTTGGTTGTACTCTTAACAATGATTAAATGATTATGCAAAAATCGGTATATTGTCACGTAGATTTTTTAGATATGATGACGATTTAGAAGAGACAGGCTTTTATTTAGAGTACAGCAAGCGTTCAGATAACCGAACTGCCGTCAGCTTGAGAGCAGTTCTTTATATACATTTTAAGAAATGAATAGTCCAATAGAACATATCCAAGAACATAAATTTACATAAGAATAATTTGCATATTTCAGAGAGTTCACATAAAATGTACGAGATATCTTCAATGTCCAAATAATACAAAAGTCATCAGTTGGATTCGAACTCGCGATCTGTTGATTGGTAGTCGCAGACATATTCTCGACACCACTGCGTCGCACTTCATCTTACTTAGAATGTTACAATATCAATGTGAGCTTCGCGCACTGTGATCACTCCAGATGGCTTCTGAAGTTCCTACTGGTCTCCCTTTAACCTTCCAGTGGGTGCGCGTATGTGAGAGTTGCAATAGAGAAAGATTTTGTTTTATATCTTTTTACGAGAGGGTGCTGTGAAAGCATGACCATGGCTATTCTTCCAGCTCTTTTCGACTAACTGCTAGTCATCGTTCGAAATTTGAGGCGTTAATAGGGCTTTTCCAAAAAGCTATTTGTATTTTAGAGATATCCACGACAGTTACAAAGAAGTGACTATGAAACCGACTTCTTGTTTTTTGTATTTAAATTTCAATTGTTTTACACTTCCTTGTTATTTCTACAGTTTTATATTACAACTGTCAATATTTCAGTTGAAATATTGGGAATTTCATTTATTTTATTTTCACGTCTTTCAGCAAATTCGTTGGTCATTGTATATAGTTTTTCTGTTTAAATTGTTTCCATTAGTTTTTAAATAAAAAATATTTAACATAATTGTTTTTATTGACCCGTACCCAATTGCAGCCTAATTTTAATAATTACCCTGTTAAATATTGATATTTTACGATAGCGTTTCTAGGAAATACGCGCGACCTTTCATGTTGGTGCAGATGGCGGGCCCGCCTGAAGTTTGAGCTAAATACAAACGCGGACCAGATTCCCCTGTACGTACCCCATGAAGGCAATCTACCACATTAGATAGGATTCAAGTTAGGTTTCTGCTCCAGGTGTCACGTAGGTGCTTCAAAATCACATTGATAAACAGAAGAGGCCATTCCTTTTCTGTATCATGAATCGTTGACTCATAGACTTGGACAGATATTTGTCTCTGCTGAAAAGGATTAGAGCCAGCATTGTCACTCACTCATAAGCACATCTGAAAACTTTCGGAAGGTATAGTAATATGCTTTATAGTAGCCTTCTATATAAATGCCTCAGCTATCTTTGCTCTATTTGTGTAAATACTGAGTAATATATTTTGATTAAAATTAAGAACCACACACACACAAATTGTGTGTACGGATTGGAGATTGAAGAGATCTCCAAGAGAGGGCGCACTCAATTGACTGAACACGGAACCCTCGTTCTTTTTTAGGGTTACTCTCAATTCTGTATTCGTTACACAAGGAGTGATGTCTGTAAGCGCTCTGAAGTTTGTAAATCGTAAACTCCATTCGTATATTCGTCAATTCTGATGTTATTCTAACCGCAATGCCAATTCGGATAATAAAGGCGCTATATCATTTCGGAAAAGAGGTGATTTACTGATTTTAGTCAGTTCTCTTAAATTACGTTAGATTTAAGATTAATAATGATGTAATCCTCATTCAGGTATTATTTATACATAGAGAGAGATGATGTCAACCTAATTCAATTCTTAATTCATATTCGCATTCTAAATCAATACGGATATAAATGCAATTATAGATCTCAAGGCCTGTACATTAAAAAACTTGTTTAAAGAACTTGTTATTTTATACTATAGCGACTCTCCAAGGGAGCACCTAGAGTTCATGGATATGAGAGGCCGCTATATAATTAAGCGGGCTTTCGCTTCCCCTGGAAGCATAGCAATGGCGGGTCGCTGGGTTCACCAACTAGTGATAATACGAAACTCCTTCGGAAAGGGTCGGGCCGTGGCCGGTGATGGCCAGTAGGACTCCGGCCTCAGTACTCGAGCTATTGCAGCGGCTGTCAACTCTAACGAAATAACATTTCTGCGTCTTATCTAAATCTGATAACTTACAGTTTGATTTCTACGGACATTTATGCCCGTTGAAATCGCGTATTAAATGTACCTAGCAAAGGATTATATTTAAAATTGGGTGATGTTTTCAGCTAGATTTTAACTTTTTCCAGCCACGTTTTAAGTTTTTGTAAGTTTTATTGTTTCTGACCTGAGCGTATAAATGTTTAATTTAAAACAAACCAAAAATTTTGATGATCACAAAAATCCAATAAAATTATTTCCTAAGCTACTCATCATTTAAATTACATAATAAATATTTCAAATACAACTGCTGCATGGATTACGAAGCTAATCTTTAACTTCTGAGAAAGTAATTTAATTTCAGTCGTACAAATAAAGTTTCGGAATTAACTACGGAAGACTAATTTTTTATCATGTGATTACGTTTGCAAACGTTGCATATAAATAGTGATTTTAAGACATTACACCGTCAAAGGGTAAATGTTATTTTAATAATCATGGTTTTATCATTTAGGATAAAGTCATAATTACATCCAAAAGGTTAATCAGCAACGTCATCTTATTTCAACTTTTACTATGAACTGTGGGGAATAAAACTTGACAAGAATTACAGTTTTCGACAAGGAAATTTGGCTAGACTGCTTTAATCCAGGAAGGCTGCAAACTTTTTCTTGTCTCAAGAGATCTCATAAAAAATTAATGTTTACGAAATGCTTGTCACTAAATATAGGGTGCTTTCATTTTTTCCTTTGGAAAAAAATGGGATAAGCTGGAAAGGTAAGTCACATCAAGGTTAACCAACGTCCAAACATGTCGTCACTGTAATTGTGATTTATTGTTGCTCTAAAACTCAGAAACACAACTAAGCGTCCCCTGTCTCCTCTGTAAAGTATCAACAAAAGGGAATAGAAAAGCTAAAAACATTGATGAAATTCTAGTTTATTTGTTTTTCAAGCTTGAGTTTCAATGTTACCATTTTAAGTATCTCCTCAATGATTAAACAGTGATTTATATTAAATTCTATATGTTTCGTAGTTGAATGCAAGAAGACATTTATGTTAGATATTTAAAATACAGCTCTATAAATTCTGTGATGTAGATAGTAGAAATGTAATATAGCAAAATTAATTCTCTTCGGGAAGAAGTTTATAATGGCAGAATCTTCTATAATAATAGAGAGATGATTGCTTGACTAATGGCGCTAAACAGGACAGAGAATTGGTTTTAGAGGTGCCAAATTTGACATAGGCACATTTTAGAATGTTAAGATGTGCACCTCAGAAAGAGGTTTTAGAAATTTCATTTCATATTTTGAAACAATTAAAAATTTTCTGATATGATAATGGTTTTCGGCATATACATACATTTGTTGCTTGAGGTTCCCTCTCATCTAAAAAGTTCCTATGCGGTCAGGTCAGGTGAGTACATGGGCCACTCTGTGCCCCCCCCCCCCCCACTCTATGACTGGATGCAGGATGTCTCATCAGAGAACAGCTTTACGCTTACGATGTCTTGCGTGGACGGACACCATGATGTTGGAACCATACATTTCGGAGTTGAAGCATTGTCTGTTTCTGCTCAGAACAGATATCACGCCCTGCGGAATGTTCTAGCATCGTGCTCGAGTATGAAGTACATTCACTCGAAGCTAGGCGGATAAGCCCTTTATTGAAAATTCTGCACCAAACATTAATCGATCCGATTACTTTAATGATTAAATTCGAAAGCACATTTAGGATATCCCATCGCCAATGTAAAAGGTATTCTGTCTATTGTACAGGTCATTATGCGAAAAAATGTCTAATTTGTCCTTATTGTATCGACAAGGCAAGTGGATGGACCTCTATATTTTTAATGGCTTTTCTAAAATGAGGCATTTTAAGAGACCATAGTTTTCACTGATCTCTCTAATGCTATTTTGTAGATGGGTGAGGGCGTATGCTAATACATCTTCAGGTTTCTTCCTACTTTAAATAGGAAGGATCCTGAAGAACATAGCATATCAGATAGTAGTTACGTACCATATTGGATGGCCTGCGGTGAAGGATGCAGACCTCCAGGATTAGGTTTACAATAGAGCCACTCTGCCGTTCCTGCCTTGCGTCCAAATTCTTCGCAAATTAAAACCATATTCAAAAGACTATATATTTAAAAAAACGCCATGACCACAAGCTTAACGTACTGCACTTTGAGCCTATCACTTTCACAGTAGTCACGAGCGAACGGATATGGTGTTTCATACCTATTTGCATAACACACCATTTTCATGTAATTAACATACAAAGAGCTGGTTAGTTGAGATGGGACGTTTTGTCAGACGATTTTGAAAGATCGATAGGCAGCCTCTTGCGCAGCGTCAATTTAAGAAATCCTGCAAACAAATGTTTTTTATGCCTTCTATTCTTAATATTAGTCTATGCAATGTCTTTTTCGTGCTAAAGAGAATATTCTCTACAGCTCTATAAGTGGCTTTTTCCGAGATAGGATCAGTAATTCCGAATTTTGCCGCAATGTGGTGCTGTCAGCAATATTATCGTTTGGTGCATAGAAACTTTGCTATGCTTAGATTCCACTATAGCTTCCACCGTCTTGAAGTTTATATCGAGAGTAGGGGAGTAATTTAGTGAACACCCTGTTTATTCGCCATTTGATAATGTTGAATTTATAACTCATTATTTTATTAAACAAAATGTTTTCTTTTCTGTATATGAAGCATTATTTAATTTAATTTATTTTTCTTTTCTGTACAGAAGCCAAGGCCTATCGAGTTTGTAACGAGAACGGTGTTTGGCTCTGGGGTAACTGGACGAATTACGATGCATGTGTGAACTTCACGACACCGGTAGGTAATTTGTTATTCCATTGTATTTTAAAACAATTATATAAACAACTATTAATACGGTAAGAAAAACTATAAAAATAAATGCATTCAAGTTAAAAAACTGTCACTAAACTGAAAGTCCCTAATTATTTTCGCTCGTATAATTCTTGAGTAGTTAAAAAAGTATATAGTTTATTTCTCTGGACACTATATAAGTTCAGTATGATAACTTCTCTGATATAAAATTATGACAACAGTTCCAGAATCTGAGAAAATTGCATTTTCTTTGAAACATTTCTCTTTTGTGAAAGAGAAAGATGATTTGTTTCTGTAAGATGAGTACATACTGAATAATGAAGTCAGAGAGTATAACACAATATCTGCTTCATTGAATATTGATCGAAATTTTCTTACGATGCTAGTTTTGCGCAAATAATCGTAGTCAGCAGAATAATTTTTCTAGAATTCAGGTTGAATTGTTAAATTTTTGGGTTTTTTTCATTAGAATGAATTCTACATGATCAGTAAATCATATAAAAATCCTTCATGCTGAACATCAAAGAAATATAACTTTTTAAGAAGAACAAAATTTTATGTATTCTCTAGAAAATGCATGAGAACTATCTAAGTTTCCTAGTAATATATAATTTTGAAGGAAAGAGCTCTATGGACGCAGTAAAATAGTTAATTTCCTGTCCAGAATCAAAATTCGGTAATTTCTGATGCCTTGGGAAAATATTTCTACAGAAATTCAAAACTTTACTCATTTATAAGGATTAGAAGTAGATAATTGAATATCATTAAAATATTTTAAATGCTGGTTAAAAGACTATTTTTTTTAAAAAAGAATGTGCAATAGTTTAATTATTTTTCTGGCAAGAAGGTATTTTCGGAAAATCATTCATCTTTTAATTTATATAATTTTTTTGTTTTTAGATAAGCATCATAATAATATAATATAGACATAATAAATTTAGAAGGCTAGTAGAAAGCAAAAGTAAATTCAATTAAAGATATAATAGGATTTATAATATCATAAGGAAACTGCTTTGAAACATTACAATAATAAAATTGTTAAAATTTCACTTTTAGATTACGTTTGGAAATACTCTCGACACATTTGAAACACATTTGATTTTTATTTAGTGGATGAGTATGAAAATGATTTCCTTTTTTCAAATTATTTCAAGAAAAGGTCTGCCTTTTCTTTCAACCGCCACTTGGGTTGACATTTCTTGTTTTTCCTCATTAGGAATTATTATAGCCTTTACACGTATACTGATACTCAAGGATGGAGAAGTAAGACGATCTACAGGATAATTAATTCGATGGCGGAGGAAAAATTTAATCAGTTATGGGTACAACAGTTTAAACAACCGACAAACCATAAAAGTATTCTGGTACAGAATTTGTGCCGTTCGTCAGAGAATGAGTTATAAGAAATGTTCCTTCGAAATATAGGACGAGTTAAACTGAATCCCCTGATTTCAAAGGTTTATTGTGCAGCAGGTAATTGCTGAATTTATTTTAAAATACATGCTTCGAGAGGCGATGTACGGAAGCTTTGAATGAGTAACAGATGCTTAATATATGCTCCATTATTATATATGGTATGCATCAAATATATAATGGAGTTCCTGCCAAACCTTCTGTAGCAGCTGTTATACGGCCTTTTGTTAGAAATGAAATTAGAAATCAGTATCTGTTGTTAGAAATTGACCGTCGTCTGGTAAAGTAAAGTCAGGCAGTTCATATTGTAGAATGTACCATCCTTTTGTGCACGTGTTTTATGACGGCATTTGTGTATTTAAATGTGCTCCAGTTATGACTTCTGCCCCAAATACATAAAAATAAACTGCTTAGATTTATTCTACAAGATGGTACAACAGTGCATTTTTCTTGCAGAAGATCGGAAATACCTCAGTAACAGGTTACCATATAGGTGGATTGGTCGCTCGGCTCACAGGTAGAGAACTGTTACTGTCACAAAAATTTCAGATTTTTTTAGAGGAGGTTTATAAGCCTCCCAGTCCGACAATCTTCACTGAGTTAAAAGTTGATATAATACCTACTATTGCCAGTGTAGATAGATAAATTGCTAAGGAAGGTTAGGCAGGAATTGAATTATATACTTGATATATGCTTTGTTAAAAAAGAGGCGCAAATTAAATATTAACATTCAAAACTTGATCATAATATTCCTTGGATTATGTATCTTTCAAATGAATATGCAACAACCTGTTGCACAGTACAGCTTTGAAATCAGATCAATCATTTAGATTCACCCTAGACATAGTTTCCATACACGTTTTATGTAGAGATAATTTACTTAAAATAATTTCGTAAGTACCGAAAAGAGGAGGTCAAATATCGTTTCAAACGTATTTATTCTAAGCCCTGGAGACTTTAGAAACTTTAAAAATATACGCAGATGTCCTAAATGTTTTTAATTTCCATCTGAACCTCAGAAATTAAGAAGGCCCCGAAACATTAATTTCAAAAAATATAGAGAAAATCCCGCCTATAAATGAAATGTTTTGATTGGCAGGGAAAATACTCTGTCGAGTTCTAACTTGCATTTTAAAATTCCAACGCTCGTACGTTTAGAGGTAGTCATGTATAAAAAATGGATCGTTGCACTGAATAATTTTTAAAGAAAAGAAAATAAGTTCAATGACTTATGAATTCGAAGAAAATTCGAAGCAATGCTTCAGAATACACTCAAAAGTTAAATAAAATTTGTAAAACCATGGAAGAGTTTTAGATATTACAACCACAACTCTCTGTACATTATATTATTTTATGTAATTCTTTAAGTGCCAAAATGATAACTTAATTTGCTGAAGAAGTTAGAAAAATATTCCATTACTTTATTCATATGCATGGTAAATAAAATTCTATCCCATTGATTAGCACTAAGAAGTTGAACCAATTTTTTACATTGCATTTATTGCTTACAACATCCTATTCAATAATTCAGTTTCCAGATCACGTCCAATAGAGCCATTTCATTCCTTGTAAAATAGAGCTTCAGAAGAAAGTGTTTCTAAATATAGAATTTAATTACGTATTGAAATAAAGACAAATGGCCTCAGCGATCGAACACCAAGATATGAAAGGGGAGTTATTGACCCTTCTTTTTCTCATTTGTTTTAGGGTATTCCGAAAGCACCTTTGACTGTGAGCCTCATTCTTCTGGTCTGTTCTTTAATATCGCTTTTCTTCCTGGCTGTCACCATTTTTATTTTCTTTTATTTCAAGTGAGTAGTTTTATTCATCTCATGATGTGTTCTTTACTTTTTATTCATTCGCTACTTGGTAAGGAAGATGATTAAATTCAAGAATATTCTTAACGTTTTGTTTTCTGTGCAGGAAAGGGCTCGGTTTCTGATCTCGGTAACATGATTTAATTGGAAGAGAGGAACTTTAATATGAAGTAGTGCTGAAAGTATTTGTCGAATAGTTTATGTAGTTTATAACTAAAAAATAGTTGTGAAGTATAGTGAAAGAATAGAAATCATCAAAGAATATTTCCCATTTCTGGAGATAATTTATTGAGATAAAACGATTATTAGAATATGAACAATAATATACCGAGCTGTTTTAATCAAAAGTAGAATTCACTTAGCACAAGACTAGATTGAGAAACTATTTCAAAATTTAATAAAGAAAGATGTTTTCTTTGTATTATAAATTTAGTTGGCGAGCATTAATTTAAGGATATTCGTATATATGAATCTAGTATCCCACCCAATGACCGCCAGGAGGCGCTCCGTCCATTTTATAAACTAAAACTTACTAATATTAACCCCTTGGCATACGATTTTATTTAACCTCCTATTAAACTGCCACTACCCATTTGGAATATTTATTATTATTTCAATCTATTTTAGATGAAATAATAAAGGATACTTGAGGCATTGAAGCATGTCCAGGTGATTTTTGTATTTAAAATTAATTGTTACTTTGACTTTATTACCAATTTAAATATCAAAAATTCTGTAATTCGATGCGCGAGTCCGACTCGTCATTGTAAGCGAAGGGGTTAATAATACTGTAGAAAACCGTGTACATATTCATACATTCCGATCAAGATAATGATTCGGGCCAGATGCGTGCATGAATCTTTTACTTTTATTTCCATTATCATTTTTTTTCTTTTCTTATCCCTTAAATTTTTTAAATAAATCTGTTTTAAAATTTTAATTTCTTCATCATTTCTCCTTTATTCCCCACATGAATGTGTGGTCACTTAATATGCATTGGGTAGAATGTACATAGGATATTCATGTATAATCATTCTCTTAAGAATGACGGGATATATTTTTATCAATAAATAGTATAATTTTTTGAATAAACCTGCTCTAAAATGGTTAAATGATTTCCGAACCTCATTTAATCATGCAAGCAGTGAAAGATAAATTGATTAACTAAAAGTGTTTCTGTTTTTCAAAGTGAAAGTTTCTCTTGAAAAACTTTAGAATTTTCATGAAGAAATAATATTTTATTTGGCTTCCCCTAATAATTATGGATTTTTTTTCGTAAATCTCGTTACACTTCATAATTATGCTGTTCTTAGTTTTGTACATCATGCTTAATTTTTTGTGAGTCTCGCTTTATTTTTCTTCATAAAAATTTAAGCAGTTTCTTTTGAATTCATTTGGCAGTATGCCAAACAATGAAATCTTTTTTTAATTTCTATTATGACTGTAATTTTTTAGGTATACATATTGTGTTTTCAGTGTTTCTCTCATATTGTAAACAGTATTAAACAATAAATTTCTGCTTTCTAATATTGATCTGAAAGACTTGTCATATGGAAATATTTAAAAAAAATTATTTTCATATATGTGAAATTTAAGTAATTTAATTTTTTTAAAAATACATTAAATATTCTTTATCTTGCTGTACTTGAAGCTAATAAAGTAAAAGAATTTATTCTTTAAACATCATTCGCTTTTCTACTCTTTAAAATCTCTCTCAAAGGAAATTTCTCGACTTTTGTATTTTTCACCTCACGTTTTCTTACTACAAAAATATTCTGCTATCAATATACGCAAAAAAATACAATAATGTTACGCAAAACGAAGAATCAGAAGTTGAATTCGTTACGTTTGAATTAAGTACATTCATACAGAAAGTATTTTTTATTCTAGAAGTACTTTCCGCCTTATTTTCATACATTTGTGTTTAACTTGACTTGTTTTCTGTTTATAATTAAGAAAGTTTGCAATCAATTTTATACGCACTTCCTGATGTTCTAGAGTTTTGGAATTTTGTATGCTTGTATTCTGTATGGCGAAACACTATTTTAATATTTTCATAGCTATGTAACCTGTTTTCATAACTATGTCACTTCGTCAATTTAACCTTACTACACCTGGTATTGAATATGAGAAAAAATTATTTTTCGATTTCAAATATTTATAATAATGAATTAAAAATTAAATACTATAAAGTAAAAAATAGTTAGAATTAAAAAATTCTACTTTTTAGCAAACTAATAAAAGAGAGGTTTCAAAAACTGTTTTTATCAAATTTAATAAAATTTGAGTTTGTAGAAAAAATAGAAGCAGTATATAGTAAAAATATATTTTCGTAATTTTTTCATGCTGTGTAGAAAATCGTAAACGGAATTCGGAATTGTGTTTCAGTTATGGTTAACTTCTAAAATATTTAGGTATTTTGTAAATATTTAGATAAATTAAGAGGCGTTAATTAATGAAACTTTTTTCTTTTCTAGATCTCTGCAATGTTCAAGACTTCGTGTTCACAGAAATCTTGTAGTCGCACTCATAGTCCATTCCCTGATGCTAGTCGTTATATCTCTCCCTATCGTGGGAGGACCAGACATACCATCATACAGAGATTTGGTAAGTAATTTTTATTTAAAACTAGCCGCATTCGGCGAGCAGCGTGTTCGCCGGAAATAAAATTTCAACTGAATCTCCTATGCATAATTTTATATTCATTGTTCCTTTAACAAAGTAGTTTTAAACTTCAAATTGCTACAGACATTTAACCCGAGTTCTTTTCGTAGTCCTTGCACTGTTCCTTGTCTACAATAACGTAAAATACTCATTTTATTTCCACAGTAAATTGGCGCGGCGCATTTTACGTCCATCAACATGCTAATGGCTGAAAACACGCTGATAAAAAGAATTAAAATAATAAGAACTAAAAGAATAGAATTAAAGAAAGATAAAAAGAATTAAAAGAATTCTCGCCTTTATTATTAGTAGAGATGAACTTTTTCATTACAAATAATACTTGTCATGAAACAATGGCGAAGGCTGTTAAAAATTACTGATGCTATGATTACCAATGTGACGTCATGTTACCAATATATATATATTAATACATTATTTATTACTAATAATACCCAAAGCGAAAAAATATAAAATGATCAATTGCCTTCCTTGAAAATTTGATTTTGCCCCTTGACACATTTGTTATTACGTTGGAAGAGGGCTAATTCAAACTGTTTGAGTTCGAATTCTTCAAGCCTTCTAATTACTTTTTGGCAACTTGAAATTCCTTTTTAATATAACGTTAAAGGAAACCAATTCAGTTTATTCGAATTTTTATTTTGACTCTTCAGCTTCGACTTATTCAAGTTCTACTACATTCGAAAATGTCTTGATATTTTCGACTAGTTCACAGTGTTCCAGGGAAAAAACATCAGGCCATGGAGTAAAAGAAAAACTGACTCACATAGAAAAAAGTATGAAATGCTAAAAGGAAAAAACTGATCGAAAGAAAATGCAGCTTGAAAGTCTTTAGAGACAATTTTTAAATGTCTTTTGAGAAATGGTTTCAGAAAAGTTTGGCTCTGCGCTCAATGGCAGTGACATTTGGATAAGGCTGTTTACTTCAAAGACTTCATTGATTATGAATAAAATCTCACGCATATATGCTGTAATTTGTGCCAGAATTTCTAAAATAATATATGCATTACAAGTTATGAGATTTTTTGCATTATCTTTTGTTTGAAATAAATGGACTTCGGAATGAAATTTTTCAAAACAAAATACCTCGTATGCAAACAGTTTGTTTCATTTATTATCTGCAGCTATTATAACAATGAAAGTGGCATAACTCGTAGCTCAGAATAAATCAGTCATTGTTAAAATATTAACAACTGTCAAATAAATTTAATATAAATATAAGTAAGCGCGAGTTATATCTTTTTAATCCGTTTATTTATAAAAGTTATTTTCTTAATTAGTAACTGCACTTAAACAGCAAAATGAGTAAAGTATAAAGTTACAAGTGAAGACGAAAACGAAGCTGTTTAGTAAAATTTTTATACAAGGAAATTTACTCAATTATACAATTCAGATTCAAATCTACAAAATCAGGGCATAATTAAATCAATTTATTTTTTAAAAAATGGCTTATATTTGGTTATTATCTTTGCAATGCGATAAAATAAAAGAAACCCCACTTACTCATCTGCTCAAGTGTCTGAAAGGTTGGTTAATTATCTTGTTAAAAGTAAGCACATGTTAGTTTTAGCGGTAGAGGACAAGCAAAAACATAAATCCTAATTTAGCACTTCCTAGAAATATATTCATTTACATGGAAAAGGGGGTGACATGTTCTACTTGCATCCTAATTTAATTGCCCAACCATCAAGCAGCTAAATTACAACTTTATGTTCAGAAGAGAACGAAATATTGTGCTTTTGTTTTTGATTCAGAAAATGATGGAGGCGTTAAATGCAATTACCACTCTAAGAAATTTTCAAAAGGAGCAATTTAAGAAATATTTTTCAGTTATGACGTATTTAAACATGGAGTTCTCAAACTAAGGGTTATTCATAAAATGCAGCAACAACAACATCAAAAAACACTCAATAAACAATGACGATAGCATACAGCGGATTGAACAATATTTTTCATAAAACATAGCATCGCAATCCTCTTATGCCGGCAGAAAAATGAAATGTCACTTGCTCTCGCTGATCTCTGATTAGAATAAAAAGGAAAAGACTGATCGTCTATAGATAACTTATCCTTAAACTGCTTCATGTGTTCCATGTGCAGAAATGCAGTAGATTGAGATCTGTGAACTGTTAATACCGACCCTAGGCATATCCACCAACTCTTAGATTAGTTGTATAACCGATTACACCAGTTAAAATGTCATGTTAAGTAGTTTCCATTCATTCAGTGATACATTTATATACCATTTTTGGTGTATAAATGTGCCAAGTATATCCCGATTTTTTTAAAAATAATGGTCATAAAGTTGTTTTAGCAAATTACCTGCTTTTAAAGTTGCATCTCTGGCGCTTTATTATGAATTCATATCGATCTTTATTCTATGGTAAATAATGCCCTCACTGTGTTCTATCACTGATCTATTTTTAATGCCCACGCTGATAATTTATTACTATAAAAGAGAATACATATAGATGTATCATCCGCCACATGCTTCATGTGTGCCATGTCCAGAAATCAGGTCGACTCGTATATCGGGATTGCGGAGGCCGACGCACAAGTACAGGTACATTCACCAGTTCTTTGTATACCTTTCGATCCACGATCCAATCGATTACATCAGTTAAAATGCTATCTTAAGATACATACAGATGTATCATACACCAGCTGCTTCACGTGTGTCATGTCAAGAAATCGTGTAGTCTCATATATCGGAATTACGGGGGCCGACCCACAAGTACAGGTACATCCACCATTTATTGTCACGATCCAGTCGATTACATCAGTTAAGATACGATGTTAAGATACTCACAGATGTATCGTTCACCATCTGCTTCATGTGTGCCATGTCAAGAAATCCGGTAGGCCCATATATCGGAAGGGTGCCGATCCACAAGTACAGGTACATCCATCAGTTCTTTGTCACGATCGAGTCGATTACATCAGTGAAGATGCGATGTTAAGATTCACACAGATGTATCGTCCACCAGCCGCTTCATGTGTGTCATGCCAAGAAATCCGGTTGTTCTTATATCGGAAGGAGGCCGACCCACAAGTACAGGTACATCCATCAGTTCTTTGTCACGATCTAGTCGATTACATCAGTGAAGATGCGATATTAAGACCATCCATTCATTCAATAAGGTGTATAGATGTGCCATGTGTAAATCTATTTTTTTTCTAATTAATAATCACGAACTTCGTTTCAGCAAATGATCTGATTTAAATTTGCCTTTCTGGCACTGTGAATTAATATCAATCCTATATCAAACGATTTTCTTATGCTATTCTATCAGCGATCTATTTCTAAAGAGAAAATTCAATGATATCTTGTAGAAGTTCGATTTATATTTTTCAGTAAAGAAAACCAATTCGTTTTTCGATTCAATGTTATTAAGTATCACTAATTTTACTTAATTTTTCAATCTGTTGCAGAGTTGGTTGTGCAAAACAGTCGTTTCTATAAAGATGTACGCAGCTCTGTCCAGCATCAATTGGATGTTCGTTGAAGGCATGTTGCTCCATAGCCGAATTACTACGAACATTTTTCAAAAGGATGCACCATTCAAGCTTTATTATATCATTGGTTGGGGTAAGCATATACACATAGAGATTTATTTGTTATTGTTTTCATTGCATTGGTATTTCTTTCGATTTATTGTTGTCTAACTATATTTCATTTGCAATTATCCACACAAAATATTTCTTATTAAATTAATTATTCTTATTAAATTTCCTTTTAAAATTCATAATTCTTATTAAAATTATTCTAGCGATAGAATCTTAAATTTCCCGTCTTATATCTTAATTTTTATCAAATATTTATTCAAATGGAGAGAATATAATTTATACTGGTTTTATTTTAAACTCGTGAATTTTCAGAATCTGATTAACAGCAAGTTCCATCGTTAAAATTGTTTAACTATACAATACGCCATAGCTAATTGTATGAAGAACGTAAGGATGAGAACGTTGATATAGTTAAGTTTTAGTAAAAAAGAAAATAAAAAATAGTTTGCAAGATTTTTCTACTCTTGTATTGATTATTGTAACGACGAGACACGACTACAATTTTATGAAGTTAGTTATCTGAAAACTTTTGGTGAAAATAATGAAAAATATATTCCAAAAATATGACATGATTAATTTTTCCGATAAATATACGAGATTCCTATTATTATTTTTCTACAGATTCAGGTCTTTTTATTGAACAATGAATATTGAGCATATATGTTTTCACGAAAAATATTATCAATAGGTATTCTGTTAATCAATAGGTACTCTATTTTCCACATATTTCTAATATAAGATAAAAACATCTAATATTCAATCATTTTAACACTCGAATCTATAAAATATTTTGAATTGAATAACAGGAAAATGAAAATTTTGCTATGAATAAATAAAGTATTTCATGAAAAGTCTAAGGAAATTATGAATTTATACGACTTTTTTTTAAAAAAGTAAAGCAATATACAGCAAAATATTCCTAAATACTTAACTGAAATTTGAAATATAAATAAAAGTGTATTAAAATTTTTAAAATTATATATTTTTGAAATAACTTTTCTGGGTTTTAACAGTGAATCAAAAACATGCACGAAAATTTTCAAAATAATTTAAAAGAAATTTCAAACTTGTTAGAAATGTTTTATTGTAACTGCAGTTCATAAAACAATATACGGGAGATTCGAAAGGGTTCTGATAATTAATGGATTGTCATAGCATCATTTTCGCGGAAACGTCATATGTGCTCCACTGGTTGGCCTAAAATGAATTGCCCTAGTCTAACTATCATTATTCCAGTTCGGCTTAGTTTAGTTAGATTAATATCCTGTTTTAACCCAGCGTTTCAAACATATTTTTCCGTTTCTTATATTGTGTCCAGAAGCAGATACTCATATACATGTGTATAATTTCTAAAACTACTATGGATAAAATATTCTTAAGATTTAATAGACTTTACTAAATGCAATAAAGGTCAAATTATTCAATTTAAAAGCAAATTTTCAAGTCTTGGAAGATAGTACATCAAAACAGCTAACCTCTCAGAGGGTTAAAGCTGAACTAGGCCTATTTGGCGGCGGAAATCACCATGAGCCATGGCCTCACAACGAGTACAATTCTGCCAACTTCGTCTCTTCGAAATTCTGCAACATACCTGCGGATGTGCGTTTGATCCTCAACAGTTTTAAAGTGAATCAAGTCCATACACAGAGCAGATCTTTCTTAGAGTCCTGTCTGGAAACGGGGATCATCACATCCTGAAACCAAGGCTCTGCTACGAGGCCACCGCCGCCTCTTTATTCGAGCAGACGCAACATTCTCTAACAACCACCATACCAATGTAAATAGTATTTTGAGCCACTGCATTTCTTCTAGACTGTTTACACCACTGATTTTTTCGGGAAATGAAAAGTGCGTGTTTTTGAATAATTCAGCTGAATATGCGAATGATACATGAAAGGCTTGAAATATTTTGCTGAACCATATCGTAAATTGCATGCTTTGATGCAACACCAGTTCGACAAACTTGTGGAAGGGATAGAGGGAAAAATTGCTGAACACGGACTGATGTAGCAGGCGCACAATCTGGGACTTCCCCTCTCCTCGTCAATCATTACCTCAAATGTCGCTCGTTAAGCGAGTCATATTTTTAACAAATTATTTAGCTCGTTATGCAAATTAATCGTTATGACAGGCGTTTGTTAAGCGAGATTCCACTGTACTCTCTTCAAATTCGTACGTTGCTGTTATCAGGAGTCGAAACAGGTGTTCTAAATTACCCCTTAGTGTCTGGGATAATTGGGAACACACCGGGGTAATTTCGACCGATCCCCGTAAATCAAGTTGATTAATAAATTATTTTGGGAAAAAGGTATTGCTTAATAAGCCGTGTAGAACGTGATTCTGAAATCACAAAAAATATAGACCTCTTCTACACTATCATTTTAAATTTAAAAAGAAATGTTTTCAAAATTCTTTTCCAATTACCCCTTCTAACCCGACACCAATAGCAAAAATTTTCTTTCAGAATATTAATAAGTAAATTGATATTTTGTTAATGCTTATAAATTTAAAATTATAATTATATTTTTTTATTGTTCAAAGTGAGGATTAATAGTTTCATAATGTTATATACAAACTGCACCTATAAGTTAAGAAAATTGTTCCACAATGACACGAACACTTATTACTTCAATTTTTTTAATACTTTTATTTATATGATGATAGGAATAAGTAATAGAAAACGTTCTTCACAAATTGCAACTGCCAGGTGTAATAATTGACAAAATGGCATCGGACGCCGTTCCGCATGTTTCCTCCAGTTACGAATGAGGACTGGCGAAGAAAATACAAAAAATGGCAATTCTGCTTCGATTATGTGCAATCCCTGTCAAAAGGAATGCATTGTTATCGATTTCTTGCCTGCGAAAAAGAGATAAATTGTTTGCTTGGCAATTCAACAAGCGAAGAGGTGCAATGAGACGGAAATACTTGTTTTCCGGAAACATTGGTTTAGAAGATGCAAAAGAGAAAATTTTGTGAAAATGCGTGTTTGGCACGTTCAACCAATTAAAAAAGAACATTTTCATCTCGGTATTGTATATAAAGCGGGCATCTTTTTTAATAATTGCAAATTCAAGTTTGGGAACCACCCCCGTTTTAAAAATGTATAAGAAAGAAAGATATTCGTACATGCAAATAATTCAGATTTGTACTTTAAAAATGCTTAACCTGAGAAAAATCTTCACTGTGTGAACCAGAACGAGATGGGAATATACCAATTAAATCTTTTGTTTCTAAAAATTAACGAATGGGCAAGTAGCTAATAACTTATAAGCGTTTCGTGGACTATTATTTGTACATAAATTCACGACAGAGCTTATTTTTATGAATACAGTCCCAATTTAACAGTCCAACTATTTTTAATGTTTAGCTTTTTGCGTTTTTGCTCTTTGAGTTTTTGCGTTTTGTATTTTTGCTCTTAAACTTTTTGTGTTTTTAATGTTAAGCTTTTTGTGTTTCTGCTCCTTGCGTTTTGTGTTTTTGCTATTTGCGTTTTGTGTTTTTGCTCTTAATCTTTTTGTGCTTTGTGTTTTTGCTCTTTATCCCTTTTTCTGGAGTTATTGTTGTGAACGATGATTTTTATATTGTCCTGTTCAAGCCCTTGGATTTCTTTGTAAATTCTTTTTTTAAATTTAGTTCATTTCTTTTGTTTTATGTTTCCCCTGTGGAAGGCCTTACATCCTCTTGGTTAGGCTGGGCCGGGGCGGGTTGTAAATAAATAAATTTAATTAAACAGTTTAATGAAAAAATCAAATAATAAAACTGATGTAAAATCAAAATATTTGCACCATATGATCCTTAAAACTTTTTTGACGAATCTTAAATTATTGTAAAAAAATTACACTAGCGGAGAAAATACTTTGCGCGGGGCTCAATTGGGCAATCCGAAAAAGGCCGGCCCTGGCGCCAAATATATCATCAATGCTTCAAATCAAAATCAAAAGCTTTTGTTATCACGGAGGCATGATGGAAGATTCCTTAAAGAAGGTTGGAAATAAATTGTTCCTAAATATATAACTACTGTCCAGATCAAAAGGAAAAAGGCGCATTCTAAAATTGAAGTGCTTTTACATAATGCAGAACTCTAAAGTAGTTTATGAGGTTGAATTTAGAGTGACAAAAACTGGGAATTTCGGTGCAACATTGAACTTTCGTTTGTCACGAAGGCATGATGAAAGAATTCTAACTTCATGGTGAAAAAGTTCTTGGAAACCAATTTTTTTAAATATATAACCATATGAAAATTAGGCAGCGGAATGCCATCTCATTAGTCATTTCTTTCATTTGACTATGGTTCAAAATTACGCTGTTCTTCTTCTTTCTTGTAGCTTTGAAGAGAAATTTTCAATTTACAAATTACGGCGTTCAAATTTTTGCACTCTTTTTGTTCTTGCAATAGTGCAATGATAACTTTTCTATTTTCTGTTTTTACGTAGTAAGTTCAATATGCAATTGAAGCGTTAACTGCAGAAATGAAAGAAGACCAAGATACAAAACCTTTTTTTTAAAAAAAATGACTGGAGGCTGTCTTTTCAAACAGCCGCTGATGTTAAAGGCGTAGGACTACTTTACTCGCGTGACTCTTTTCCGATTCTCAATTTTTATTGGTAACTTTTGATATTACCCTTTATCTCTAAAATGATACATTAGTTATGTTTTAAACATATGTAGTTACCGAGATATAGAGGATGTCTCATACAATGTTTTTTGTGGCGTTCTGACGTGTGAATCAATTTCCTTCCTGAGACCCCAATGGGAGGAACGTAGTCCTACGTTAAAAGAGCATGGTTATGTCTGTTAATAAAAAATGTACATGAAATGTGTATTAGAAGATATCCTCACATTTTTAGAAAAGAACGAATTTAATTTAAGTAAATAATTTATGTGTCCAATAAAATAGTATCTTGTGGCTTGTTCGCTTTCTGCTGTTAATGATTCATTTACTTTATAGTATTTCTCTCTTGTGTTAAATTACACTGCAATATCGTGTTACTTAAGGGATTTATTGAATATTGAATTTTCTAATATTTCCCACTCATAACTGTTTACAAAAATGCCTAAAATTGCAAGTATTTATTATTGAAGCTTGTTCAGAAAATTATTAAACAGAAAATTGCTTCCATATTATATATATATAAAGAGAGAGAGAGAAACAGAGAGAATTTCTTAATTTTTATTGAGTTTACTTAACAGCTGAATTAACTTTGAAATTAAAGTGTTAAGAATAAATATATACAACAGTTTTTCGTGTGATCAAAACTTATTTGCTAATTACAGCTTGAAGCGTGTATTGTTCTATTTTTTATTTGAGAAGAAGTGCCTTAGATATTTAAATAGTATTTTTTTTTAAAGATGAAGTTATTGTCATGTTCGTTAAAGTTTACAAGTTTCTTCTGAGTTTTTTTAAGTGACCGAAGGTGTTTTTTATTCCTATATACATGATACTATTTCGTATTTTTTGCTTCGGCTTTTATGCTTAAACAAAGAGAACAGTTTTGAATGATATTTAGAAACACTATTCACTTAAATTTTGGGTTTTTTTATAACTGAAAAACTAAACAATGTTTCTACTTTTTCAATGAAAGATAAACTTCGATGTCTTATATATGTTTCAAAGTATTTTCACCTAGAGCTATATTCTAAATATAAAGAATAAGAGAATGAAAGATTATTTTTCCAACTAGGTATTTCAAGTTCCATATTTCTTTTAAGTTTTGAAAACTTTATTTAAATATGTAAGGACGGTCATGTATTTTCTTATTTCAAAGACAATTATTGGATTAAGAAACGTTTTTTTTTACTTCTCCAATGAAACCCTAAGTGCCTTAGATGGCTTTTATAAATTAACGTCCAACTTTTTAGACTATTTTTTCCAACAAAATGAAGCATTCTTTGACAGAATAAATATCTACTTCAGTAATCAATCATTAATGCTTCGGTAGATTTCAATTACCTATTAATCTTTATTTTTATAGTTTCCATTCAAATTGAATTTATTGCCTAAAAGAAAATTTAAGTGGTTGGTAATGACAATAAGACATACTTGAACGCTTCTAATACTTTCTTACATAATAATAATTTTTATTATTCACTATTGAATTATTAAATTAATTACGAAACAAGTCAAGGGATATCCCGATTTTTACTTCAGATAAAAGTTTAAGGTAATAAATCTCGTAATTGTGAAGATTAAGTTACCGGAAAATGTAGACATAAAATTAAAACTCATTTCAACAAATATAAAAATAATGTAAGTGATGTTAACATTAAATTAAATATGTTATTTCTTTGAATAATTTCATTGCAAATGTTTCATAAAATCCTAGAAAATAATCCCCATTCATTTTATATTTTGGCGGAAATAATCCTACTCCACATAGGAAATAATAGCTTTGAAATTCCAAAATGTCAGTTGAACATTATTCATATAAATATATGCTCTACTGTATTATTGAATTTTATTTTCGAAATGTTTCTTTTAGATTCTTTGACGTTTTTATAGTTTAGTTTCAAATTCATAGAAAGCTATTCTTTTCCTCTCTATAAATAAAACTCAATACATCACACCTTTATTATAATAGAAAATCAGTTAAATTTTATATCTCTCAAGTGAAATATAGATTTTTGCATGTTTAGGAAAATATTTCTTAAAGTTTTAACAGGAATCTTTAACAGTTTTCGCACTTCGATGGATACTTATATTCGGGTCTGTAGACACATATGCAGTTTTGGGTTAATACCGTAGCTGCGCATTAAAACTGAATATGGATATCAACTTTCTAATTATCTTATCTTCTTTGATATAATTTTGAGTTTAGTTATATTAACGCCCCGGCTTAATTAACGAGGGCTACTTGTAGACACCATAATTTTTAGCGGCAGTCAGATGACGAGGACGACACCTGAGCTCTGGCACTTTCCTCTCCAAACTTTTGCACCATACCAGTGGAAGGACTTTTGACCCACAACAACACATTTAGCGTACACTAAGCCACATACATGGCGTATCTTCAGTTGAATCGTCATATAATTTTGAAGAATACTACTCGAAACTTTCTAAATAATACTCCAAATACAAAGGAATTATGCCATTTCGAAGAAGCGATCAGCATCATATGACAGACTAGTCAGTCCGCACGTAGCTCGTGATGATATGCATTCATAGTTTCCCTTCGAGGGGAAGGCAAAGCCGTGTGTGCTCAATCACGATAAAGCACCGCTTCATAGGTCACTCCTGACGTCAAATAACCTGCTGAAACATCACTATCACCAGTAAATTATTGTCAAATTACCTGTCGAAATTCCACAACCAGCCTATTCACCTGCTCCCATGTGACTTTTTCCACGGATGACGAATTTGCTTAAGAGGCAACGATTCTTGAGCTCAAAAGAATTGCAGCGACGAGGTCACTGGAGAAAGGAACGAAAACGAGGCTTGCAATCCGTATTTGCATCTTTGAATGAAAGATGGCAAAAATTCATAATTTCGCATGGAAGATGCTTTGCAGAAACCATCAAATAAGCAGGTTGTATTTGCATTCTTCCTTCCCTTTTAAATTATTTTCGAGTTTCTTTAATGTAGCAATGTTATTACATTTTGGAGAAGGTATGGTGGTCTATTGGTAAGGTGTCCGCCTCGGAGGCGGAGGGTTTGTCCGAAACCTCTATTCCTTGAAGATCCATCTTGTTTTGGGTTTGTTGTATGTTAAATCATACGTAGAGAGTTAAACGTCCTCACGCTGGTGTGGTGCGAAGGTTTGGATAGGTGGGTGTAAGCTCATGTGTCGTCCTAGTCATCTGACCGTGATTCAAAATTATGAGGTCCATCCCAAAATGTCCCTCATGTTGCTTCAATACGGTACGTCGATATATTTAAACTAAACTAAACTATTATGGGGAAATCAGTTTTCAACTACTAGTTCTCTGAATTGTTACTTAGAATGCACAGCAGAACTTCGATTAACCATCAGTTTCTGTGATCCGATGTCTTATAAAAATACAATACTTTATAGTATTACAATGCATTTCTGTACATTGCTACTCTTATATTGAAGTTTATATTGATCCTTTATTAAAATTAAATACAATATATATGTATTGTTCACTTTTAAAGGATTTTATTTTCATTTTCGTCCTAAGCCAGCAGAAAAATCACTTTACTGTACATGTGCATTAAGATTTTTCTGTTATCTGTTCTGTTCAATATCACTAAGATATCTTCACGATATTGAGAGGGTTTCTGAATATTGTATAACATCGTGGTGATATCGTACAGTATCTTTAGTTAATAGGGATGGCACACTGCGAACCACAAGCAGGACTCGGGTTTAAACAAGATTATTCGTGATTATTCGATTTCTTCAAATCAGTGTGGCAGACAATGTGTTGAAATGCGATTTTTATGATTTTTTTCATATTGATTTATACACCTAATTATATCGTTTTCACGAAGAAAAATTAATTCATTATTTGCAACAAAATTAAAATTTTATTGTTTGTTTTGTTTTGCAAAATGTTTTTATTTTTGCAACCCATTCGAAAATACATTTTTCAAAACGATTCATTTTGAAAGTCTAAGAATCGTTTCCAAAATATCGTATCATCACATATTTAGAATGTCCATTCTATATTCCAAGTTTTAAAAAAATTACTAATTTTCGAGGCGTTAACTAACGATTTTTTTTAAATTTCTCAGAACCTTTTAAAATAAAGAATGGAAATTACGAATATCTTATTAAGTTATAATTTTATATTTAAATTTTATATTTTAAATATAGAATTATCGTTCCAATAAAGGAGCCGAATAAAATCACAATTTTATTCATGCAGAAAAATGGTTTTTCATTTTTGGGAAATATGGAAAGGGATTTTTATAGAAGTCTTTTTTTTTTAATTTCTAACTCAATACTTCTTTCTTCTAGCTTGGTTGTGACATGAAACAAAACATTCTTTCTTTTCTTCTTTTTCTTTCTAATCCTACTGATCTGAATCAGAATTCCTTTTCTTCTCATTTCATTTTACGCCTACCTCCAAAAAAAAAAACGGTTGTAGGTGGTGAAATGTGAAATCATTTCATATTT